>MDKI01092270.1:0-41573 GCA_005239505.1 Nicotiana paniculata
CTCTTGAGTACGGGTGAGTGATTGCACGAGCTCGCCTGAGTATTCCTCCTTCTTCCCCAGCAATTTTTTCAAGTCTCTAATCTTCTCTGAGGCGCGGGATAGCTGCTAAGCAAATGAGGACTCCAGAATACTATTGTCTTTATCAGCCTAACTGGAAGAAGCCTTCTCTACTGCCAATTCTTCCGCCATGAGCCTCATCGGACGCTTCAAGGTACTCATTTCCTCTTCTAAGGCATCCATGTCAATCCTTAGGCTATCATATTGTTCTTTCCAATTATCAACATCGGCCTGCAACTCTTTTGTCTCCTTATCCGTATTTGAGATCCTCTTCATGAGATCCATGCCTATAAGATTAATCTACAAGAAATAAACTAATTAGATATGATAAATTTCATATACGAAAATGAAAGAGGATAACCTACATCATACCTTCAAAGAGGTATGCACAACTTCATTGGCCCATGTAAGAGCATTATGGCTGGCTAGCTTGGTTTTCTCAGTGGTACCTATCAAAGGCTTGAGCCACACTTCGGGCTCACCCATTTTCTTGATAAGATTTACCTCAGCTGGAACCTCTATTATTACCTGCCGTATCTCTATGCTGGAAGACCCTACTTCCCGAGCGGAAGGCATGGAAGCAGGCAGAGATAAAGCAACAACAGGCACAGAGGTTGAGTAACTGGAGAATCCACGGGCAAAGCAACAGGCACGGAGGATTGAAGAGTTGAGGAAGCCACGGGAAAAGCAACAACAGAAGCCGTAATAGCCAAAGGAGCAGATGAGACAGCTTCTCTTAAAGAAGCAAGAAAAACAGCAGCCAAAGGGACATCATCAGGAGCAAGTTCAAAACCTTCATGGAACAAGTAACCTATAGACTCATGAATGGGGGAATGTGAAATATCTTCAGAGGTATATGGCTCAACCACATACACGGAAGGCAAAGTCATGGGTGTAGACTCTCGTCCGAAACCACCCGCCTTCTCCGTGGCCTGCGCACCAAAGCACCCTCCTCTTCTTTTTCTTCTTCTATGGAACGGGACTCACCAATCTTCCTCTTCAAGGAAGACGAACCAACAATAATATCTTGGGCCTGGGACAAAGACATCTTCAGGATAGATGAAGCAGACACCCTACGAGCAGAGAACCCTATCAAAAGGGAAAAAGTTAAGCGACAGAGAAAGAAGAGGCTCGAGTAAGGAAAGAAGCAAGAACAAAAGCTTCACTTACCGTGGGTCTTTACATGCCAACCGTACTTCCCAGTGAAGTACTTCCAAGATCTCTCTTCTAAAGGAGCAACAGACAAAAAATTTTCTACCCAATCACGGATACCGGAAACATTCTCAATAGTACCCATGATTGTTGAGAGAAGAAGAAACAAATGCGGTGTTAGTAAAATATCTCAAGTCAGAACGAGGAAAAGTAAATAGATGTGAGCTAAAGCGCACTCACGTGTACAATTCCACTTCTCAGGGAAGGGAAGATTTTCTTCATCCACTAAACCAACAGTGGGTACAGCGACATACCGGAGGTACCAACCCCTATCCTTATCATCTCTAGGGGTTACCAACACTCTTTTGCTCCTAGCAGTCAGAGTAAAAACCCCTTGACGAAACAAGGCAGAAGAGTAGAGATGCATAAGATGATTGAAAGTAAAAGGAACCGAGGATAAAGAAGATAAACTCATAAGACATGCGACAACTCGCCACACAAGCGGATCAACTTGTCCTAAGCAGATATTGAAGAAACAACAGAATTCAATTACGACTGGATCAATGGGAGGTCTAAACCCTAGAGTAAGAGGGTACGTATAAACAAAAGAGTATCCCGTCTTGTAAGGCGTTATTATTTGATTACTATTCTGAATGTAGATAGGGAATCGGGCCTCCAAAAACACTCCCTACGAACAAGGGAAATCTGACTCTCAGTAATAAGGGTTGGATACCTTTCGACACTCTCAATGGAAGAAGATTGATCTACGAGAACTTGATTATCTATAGCAAAGACAAACTCAACAGGAATAATTTCATCAACTCCAAGTTCACGAATGCGTTCATATCTACCTTTAGACAAAGACCGGGAAGCCTAGCCCTCAAAGAAACTAGAGACCTAGAGAAAGGAGGGGAAACTATCTGAGAAGAAGAAGAGCCTCTCGAAGGAGTGGATCCTAGACTCCTAAGTCTACCACCCCTCCGACCCTAGTTGGAGCAGAAGATGGCGTTAAGTTCTTAATATCTATTACTCTCTGAGGTTGATTTGAAGAAGACATGTTTACAAAGGCAAGAAAAAGTTCTTTACAAAAGACAAAGTTAGAAAGTGTTTCGTGGAAGCAAAGAAAAGAAGAAAGGTATTTATACTTGAGGACAACCGTCAAACATGGAAAAACAATATAATGATGAAAAGTCATAATTGAAGGTGTCACTTCGGGACTGACGCAGCCACAGAAATCCCTAAAAAGCGCCGAGTAACTGCAGAACCAATATGAGAAGGACACGTGGTTTGAGCATTAAATAGAAGTGACAAACGACGCCTATGATTCAGAGAAGGATACAATGTTTCGAGGTAAAGCGGCGGAAAAATATTCGCGCCATAAATGCGTATCCACTTACCAAATATTAATCGATAAATAAATAGTAAGTGGGGGACTATCTATATTGGTAAAAAAGAGTCTCACACGTTAGCTGATTCTAGACAACTCAGCCGGATACGCGGACCAAGGGAAACGCGACGGCTGGGTGTGATTCTATAAAGAGATACAGAACAAAGAGGCACAGATCAATAAACCATCGAGTCCCTCAGCCACGGGAAACTCAACCTAATCAAGACAGGGAAGAGACATAGTCAGAATGAATCTGGACAAAGCTACGGGCAGATTCAAGGGCCCACAATTGATTACTCGTACGTTATGTAACCGTACCCCAATTACCGTTATCCTTTGTAACGCCCCATTAATGTCATAATTAGTCATTAATGGGAAATCATAGCAAGAGTTGTACGTTATATCAAGGAATCTCCTATATAAGAGACATGAATACAGCTTGTAAAGGATCATTTGATTTTCGAATACAAACTACTTTGCTTTTCTATATTTCAGCAATATTGTCTATTACTCGTTTCTCTTTATTTTAGTATTATTTCCTTGATTATCAGTAACCCGTGTTCATCCTATAAATAGCTTTGGTCAAAGGATCTAATTCTTTGGTTAAACAATAACTATGAATCACAACGATATAGTTAACATAGGCCATATTGCTATAACCTTAGTCAATGATCAATTTAAATATTTCATAATTAAATTTCTAATTAGGTCCCAAATCTAACAATTGATGTCAAAATTAACATTACAAGGGGGACTAAATATGCAAAATACACATTTTAATTTGGTTCCAAATCTGCATTTTACTAAATTTTATGGTGAAATATGCCTTTTTAAACGGTTGGCCGTGTGTATATACGCACTCACCCAAACAACCCTAAAGACATATATACACGCTCTTACACAAACCCTAGAAAATCAAATATGGAATCCCCTCCCAGTTCTGCCAAACGATCCCTATCTTACTCCTCTATGATGATAATGACGAAGAGCATAATTCGATATTTGAAGTGATTATGGAAGAGTCATACATCAATTGCAACTATCTGGTAAATTAGTTTTTCTTATAAATAATTAAACCATTAACCTCCGACAGTGTGACTTTTTTTAGGGGGTTTGAGCTAAATGAGTTTCTTACTACTAAAGATTTTTTCTTCCGTTTACAACATATTTCAAAACGAAACTATGAGCATCTTCCAGAAACAACTAACTCCGCGCTTCTTCAATATGGTGGCAAAGAGTGATTTGTAGGATTGACCATTGGTGAACGAAGAAGGCTCAAATATGGATGAAAAAATTTTGTGGTGGAGAATGATATCAAGCGAGGATGTGTCGTCAAATTTGAGTTGGTTGAAATTGTGCAACTATTTGTTGTCTTCAAAGTAGAAGTGAAAGGACAAAGAACTTCTGAAGATCCAATTGAAATTAATTAGTTTTTAGGTTACGTTTGTGTTGTTTTTTCTTTTTTCTTTTAGCCTTTATTTGTAAGTTCATCCAGTTATGGTATGTGTAATTTTAGTTTCTACTGAACTACGAATGTGTTTGTGTTGGTTTACCCTTGTATTATCTTTTATTTTAAAGTTGCTTTAGTTATGGTTGTTGTGCTTTTTTTCTGTTGAAGTATTGATGTTATGAAATTTCAATCTTCATATTGGTCTTCTTTAGTATAATTTTTTTAATCATCATTCAAAAAATCGAAATGGAATGATCATGTATTGGAAGAGTAAATGCTCCATAGAGAAGTTAAATAGGTTGGTATGTTATTAATGTATTGGAAGAGTAAATGCTTCATAAGGAAGGTAAATGATTTGGTTTTGTATTCAAAGAGGAACAATTTAATTACACTGATTATACATTGGAGTATTGCAAACTTTGGTATCCGAAACCATTAAATACAATTCAACTAAAACCAATACAACTTGAAAATCGAGCAAGCAATTAAATACAATACTTCTACAATGCATACACAACGATTGGAAAGAAGAACAACAACAGTTAATCCTACAACTTCTACTGGGAAGAAGAAGGGTCGCAGTTAATGAAATACGTGTATCAATACCTAGGGTAGGGTTGAAGGTAGGGGTTGAAGATAGGGTTACAAATTGGTTGCAGTTGAATATTGGTTATTTTTTCAGAAAAAAATGGTTGAATGTAAGGGTTGAAGGTAGGGATACCAAGATAGGGGTTTGAGGTAGGGTTTTAAGTTGCAAACTTGATTTTTTTTTTTGTTTTTAGAAATGTCAAGATGTGAGTATTTTAGTTCTTAGTTTGTACTGATTTTAATGTTGTCAAGTCTTTCACTTTTGTACTAGTTGCAACTAATCATATTTTGTTAGTCTAGTCCTCTAAATTCAAAGCAAGTAACAATAAAATGAAGTATTTAACAATGAAAATTATAATACCATATGTTAAACTCATTACAAAACAAAGTCAATAAATTCAAAACAAATCTATCTCAAATAAAATTAAATAAGTTCCAAACTTAAATCATCTCGAACTAAACAGTCAAGTCTTCTACTTCGTAGTCTGCTTCATCGTTTAGATCATGCAAGCTACTCTGTGGTGGTACTGTTGCACTATCTTGCTGTAATTTGGGTAAAGAATACTAATAAACAATGTATTTACCTTAAACAATGTATTTACCTAAAAAAATAATTAATCACATTTGTTATACTTTACCTCAATTCCTTCCGCTAGCCGAGGAGTTCGACTGTCACGACCCAAAACCTAACAAGTCGTGATGGCGCCTATCGATGGTACTCGGCAAGCCGACTTTCCCAAAAAATACTTCAGAAGCGAATATAAAAGTAATGTAAAACTTCTCATATCAGGCATTTTCCATAAAAATCAAAGTTAAACTCAAAATAGAAACAAAGTGCAGAAAACTAGACCCAAACATCGGGGTGTCACCAAGTCATGAGCGTCTAAGTATCAAAACTAATACAACCAATGTCTAAATATCAGTACAAAACAGAAAGAACTATAGAAGGAGTAACAAGGCCCTGCGAACGCTGACAGCTACCTTGCAGTCTCTGGAACTCAAACACGCCTGGACTCAACGGTCTCTGTGCTCAGGCACACCATGATCTGCACACGAAGTGCAGGGTGTAGTATGAGTACAACCGACTCAGCAAATAAGAGAAATAAATAAGGAATTGAGAAGTAGTGACGAGATATACAGAACAATTTAGTTGGTAATTTTCATAGTTAAGAGTAACACAAGCAAAAATCAGTTGTATAATTACCAAGTTCAAGTAAACCAAATCTCAGCTAAATGCAACAACAAAAGGGAACATATGCAACCTCACAGGTTCTGTCACTCAAGCCCTCAATAACTCAACACTCGACTCTCATCCCTCAACGCACACGCTCAATAGGTACTTATGCTCACTGGGGGTGTTCAGATTCCAGAGGGGCTCCTACAAACCAAGCGCTATAATATGCATGGACAACTCACGTGCTGCATGGACCACTCACGTGCTATAACATCATCTCGGAATCGGCACGGACAACTCACGTGACGCACAGACAACTCACGTGCTAAGGTATAGTACCTCATAAACAGGCCTTCAGCCTCACTCAGTCATGAACCTCTCTAGTCTCACATCTCTCAATAAAGAAAGGGAAAACAACTCAGATCAAGGTGTTACAGTGTATCGGCAGGTAAATAACAGAGACTGAGTAAACATGTACAAAAATTACTATGACTGAGTATAACTACCATGAGCAGGTACATAGCCTAAGCATGATTTCTAACAAGAAAGGCAGTCAAACCTCTAGCAGATATAAAGGCATATAAACACAAATAAAGGCTATTAGACTTCACAGTCTCACGGGACGGACCAAGTCCAATCCCTCACGGTGTACACTCACACGACCGTCACCTAGCATGGGTTTCACATTCAAACAGTCATGATACCAAACTCCGGGTTTCATACCCTCCAGACCAGATTTAAAACTGTTACTTACCTCAACAACGTAGAAATACTACTCCGGAATGTCCGTTCCCCTTGAACTGGCCTCCAAATGTCCCGAATATAGTCACAAGAAATACAATATGATCAATATGGGCTAAATGAATCAATTCCCCAAGAAAATTACCAATTTATAGTCAAAAACTCGAAATCAGCTCAACCCGGTCCCCGAGCCCACGTCTCAAAATCCGACCAAAGTAACAAAACCCGAAAGCCCATTCACTCACGAGTCTAGTCATACCAAATTTACCAAAATCTGACCTCAGTTGCCCCTCCAAAACCCAAAAATTCACTCTCCATTTCCCAAGCCCTAACTCCCAAATTTCCCACTCAAATCCCAAGTTGAATGATGAACAAAGCCATAGATTCATGGAAATCAAAGCAGTACGAGTTAGAATCGCTTAATCCAACATTCTCCTTGAAAAGCTTCAAAAAATTGCCTCTCTCCCAAGCTCCTCAAGCCAAAAATAAAAAATGAGGGACAAAAGCCTCGACCTGAGTTGTTTGCCCAGCAAAAACCGCATCTACTGTCCTGGCTCCGCACCTATGCAGCCGCATCTGCGAACAGGGCTCCGCTTATGCGGAAATTCATTAAAAGGGTGGCTTCGCACCTGCAATCACCTGACCGCATATGCGTCCATCTTAGATGCGGGACCCAAGCCGTACCTGCGGTCCAGCTTCGCATCTGGCCTCCCAAACTGCTTCTGCGATCACCGTAGATGCGGAAAACCCATCGCACCTGCGGTCTGAGACCAGGCCTTCCTTAGCCGCACCTGTGGCTCTCCCTACGCTCCCGCGGCCTCGCACCTGCGGCTCCCACTCTGTAGGTGCGGAAAGAACCAGTAGCAGCAACTTCAACTGCATTTTCCAAACTCCAAATACTTGATAGCCACCCGGAATCACCCCGAGACCCTCGGGACCTCAACCAATCATACCAACAAGTCATATAACCGAATAAAGACTTAGTCGAACCTTTGAATCACTCAAAACAACATCAAAACACAAAATTACTATCGGATTCATGCCTAGGAACTTCTAAACATCCGAATTCCGTAAATGACGCCGAAACCTATCAAACCACGTCCTGAATGACCTCAAATTTTACACACACGTAAAAAATGAGACCACGAACCAACTTCAACTTTTGGAAATCCATTCTGACCCCGATACCAAATTTTCCACTGCCGACCAAAATCACCAAATTTCCAACTTTCACCAATTCAAGCCTAATTCTACTACGGACTTTCAAATCACATTCTGGACGCGCTCTTAAGTCCAAAAGCACCTAACGAAGCTAACAAATCCATGAAAATTCAATTTCGAGTTCATTTACACACAAGTCAACATCTGGTTGACTTTTCCAACTTAAACTTCTGCTAAAGAGACTAAGAGTCTCAATTTCTCTGCGAAACCACTCCGGAACTGAACCAACCAACCTGATACGATATAATATAGATATAAATCACAAAAGAAGCAGAAATGGGGAAAATGGAGCTTTAAATCTCGAAACGACCGGCCGAATCGTTACATCAAGCACTTTTATCACCACCTCTACCACGGACTTGACCACCACCTCTACCACCACCTCTACCATATTATTACCTCTAACTCCACTTCCACCTCCCGTTTGTGAACTTCTAAAGTATGAATCAATTCGCCCTCTATATCTATTCAACCCTGGACGTCCATGAGAAGCTACGTATCTAGTATCTCTTATATTTCTTCCCTCACCCTCACCCCCACCCTCACCCACACATCATGTGTATCTTCTAGTTCCCAATTTGGAACTATCATATCATCATCCAAATTCAAAAGGTCACGCTCCAATTTGTTTAAATCATACTTAATACATTGCCTCATCACTTAAATGTCCAATGCAATATCACAAATCCATTCAAAATGCTTTAATAGTTCCATGTACATCATGTATTAAGAAGTCATACGTGGTTAACCTCCTAGAAAGAAACGTTTCAAGTGTGGACGAATAACATCTCTTCTCCACCTTTTCAGTATATACCTCTCATTAACGTTTTCAATCCTCTTATGAAACAACACCTTAAGTATATGGCAGCATAGAATACCTCTTGTTTCAAACCACTTGCAGCTGCAATTTAGATATTCGCCAATAGGTGTATATTCAACCGTGAATACAAATGGATCTCTAGTGTTAAAACTCTTGAGCGAATAATATGTTTATTATGTATTTCTCCACTCCAGGGTTTGCTTGATGATCTTCAGAGGTGCTGATTTCACAACGGTACAATTTCCTTAACTGTACTTGAAAAATTCAAACACTTCACAAGTATAACAGGCTTGAAGTTTTTCCTCCCATGCGAATTCAGACAAATATTTTGGTTCAAAGCACCTTGACCTATATCCAGCTTCCAATTCTCTCTCGAACTTAGCTCTTATGACTAACTCATATTGCTGAACAAATAGCTTCAAAGTGCTTTGGGGGGGTGTGTGTGTGTGTGATAAATCCATCAAAGAAAGCATGCATTCCTTCACTTCTTTGTGTGGACAGCATCCCAGCCCAAAAGTGGTCATTTAGGTATACATGAACCCATTTTTCCTTCTCCAAATAAAGCTTATAAAACCAATCCCTTCCATCGAAGTTATATTTTGCAATATAATCAGTTCATCTTCTCTCAAACTCAACAACGTTAATGCTATCAACGACTAGAGCCTTAAATTCTGCCTTTGGAGTCTTACCATCAAGAACTCCGCTTAACTTCATAGGTAATTTTGTGAATATGTGCCACATACAATATCTACGTATCGTATTTGGCATCAATGCGTTGATGAAAGCCTTGATACTATCACATTGGTCAGTCATGATAGCTAATGGATGAACATTGTTTAGAGCCCCAAGCCATATAGAGAGCACCATTTTGTAACTTGTTATATCCTCATTAGACATAAGAACATATCCCAAAAGTATGGACTGCTTATGCTGATTGACACCAACAAATGAAGCAAATGGAATATTGTATCGATTCACAAAGTATGTGGTATCAAGGCATATTACATCATGGAACTCCTCATATGCAACCTTAGAGTGTGAATGAACCCATACGACATTATGAAGTCGAACAAAACTACCCATATCTACGGAGTAGTAAAATTCCCTATATTTTTGTTGCATGTACTGAAGAACTTGAGTAATAATTGTGCGTCCCCTTCTTGAAACCGAAGCTTTATACTCTTCAAAATATAATTTCTATAATCCTTTGGTGTACAATCCAGATTTTCGGGGCCACCAGCAAGTACTTCAGCGACTCTTATATTTTTTGAGGGTCTTAAGCCAGCAATATCTTTGGCTACAAGAGCTCTCTTAAGAGACTTACTAAGCGATATGTGTCAGCCATCAATCGCGATAGTGCTGGTTCCAATTGATGATTATGTTCTTAACCACCTTTGTAACATGCCATGGACCATTCTCCTCCAAAATTCAATTTATTCTCGCACGAAAATTCCTCCTCTTGGTAACATGCTTAATCCTTGGTTTCCTAGACGTATCACAACCATATTGCACATACCTAACAATATCACCACCTTTTTTGTTTGATGTTCTTTTGACAATGCAAAACCTTGATAATCTTGCACGTTTTTTGTAAAAATCAAACATAACATCCTTATTACTAAACTGCATCCCACTAATTGGACCAATTACTAGATCTTCTTCATTGAACTCATTACACATTTCCCTGTCCTCTCCACCTTCTCCCTCTTCCTCTAAATAATGGCCATCGTCATCATCATCATCAGCAGAAGCAACATCGTCAACATGATCTTATCCATCATTGAAGTTTCCATCTGAATCAATGTTGACCCACTCATCTTCATTTATCAAACTGTCGTCCGAATCCAACCCCAATGATATGTGTAATGCATTACTTAGTTGTTCTGACCTAGCTTCTAGACTGCTATTTAGGTTTAATGGCTCCAAGCTAGATTCTTGGTCAACATTCATGTTTAGGTTAAGGGAACAGTTGTGAATTATGTGTTTAATGAAAGCTCTGTTATCATATGTGTATGTTATAACAAGGTATACCGTATAAATTTTCAAAAAACAATATATGTATACATACGACGGCTTTTGATCTTCTCATTCATATAAATATTATTTAAATAAAAATATGTAACAATATATTTATACATACGAAGACTTTTGATCTTCCCATCCTTATAAATTGTATTTAAAAAAAAAGTAATAGTATAAGTATACATATGAAGGCTTTTGGTCTTCCCATGAGAGAATGCTGATCTTATGGGATCAATATTTTGGGATAATCAATAGTTATTAATTAATTTGGGAGGGAGATATTTTGGAGAGAAATAATGGCTATTAAGCCAAATATGAAATCAAGGGCTTTAATGGTATTTCACCAGTGTGACCATCGTTGGGCCATTGTGAGTGTGGCCAAATAGCATCTATTTTAAAAGAAAATGGCTTTATATTCATAAAATGTTAAATGCATTGGGATCAAATTTAATTGACAAACGATTATAAACCACGTTAAATAATCCACAAAAATACAGGAAAAAAGAAAAAAGAGTTCCGTGACAATAAATATGATCTTATCCATGCATCCATTCCTCTTTTTTACCTTAGATAATTTGATGGGAAATGAAGCAATCACTGATTTATGTGGATGACATACTATCCGAGAAAATATATTGGCAGTACTCAAACTTTAAGTCATGTATAGTTTCGTGCAACCGCTCCTTATTACAATTCGGTTCAATACGTCCAACAGGCAGCTGGAAGTTGCAAACCACAAGTGAGCGGCTCGTGAGCAGTGACGGAAGCAGGATCTCTACGTGATTCCAGATTTTTTCTTTTATATTTAAAATTCGAATTTGATACGTCCAATTAAGGATGAAGAATATATTCCTCCTACTATAACTCTTATTAATAACGAGAATAGACAAGCTTAAAAGTGTGTACATATATAGTATTCTAATAAGGATCAATGTTTTAAAAAAAGTATTTTTGAGGCGATTTTCGGGGCGAGCCTTGAGATAGGACGTAGCAAAAACGCAAATCTAGGTAACAAAAGTATGACGTAAGCCTCATTTATTCTAAGTGAACACTTAGGCGTCAAGCAAATTTTATTTCGGGGCGTAAGTGAATTCTTTAAATACTTGTGTTTATATAATTTTTGATAATTGTTATCTTAATTATGTCATAATATTCATGTAATTATACAAACTTTTCATTAAGTATAAAATAAAAAGTTTAAATTTAATTTTTCCAAATTTAGAAATGAGTTCTTTATGGAGGAGACGAAAGACGAAATCTGATTCACATATACTGAAACAGAGGAGTACTATTTCTATTAGTTATCACTTTATATTTATTATACATATTTACTCATAATTATCTTATATATTATCTTTTGTAAATATTTTTTTTGCATTTGAGAATTTGATGAGATTTTCCTGGGGTTTTGGTTAATATTTATTGAGTTATCATAAAATTTAACAACGAGAGTTTATTAATATTAATGAAAACTAAAATTGCACATTTTTTTACTGCTTAAAGGATTGAAACTGCTCAGAAATATATTTAGGAAATTATTTGAATCTACACAAAACATAAGGGACACTTTTGTTTCATTTTGTCCTAATATCCATGAACCTCTTCTTTTAAACCAGTACAACAAATAAGCACCTATAAAAGGGAAAATAGTTATTCGTATTAGGTGTATACATTTAATTAAATAATAAATCTTAGAAATCAATAAATAAAAAAGGGTAAAAATTACTCCTGAATTATTGTCCAAGAGTTAAATTTACCTATTGAAATAGAATCTAAACTAGCTAAACTAGGCTATGTTAACTACAGTAGAATACTAGTTAGCTTAGCAGTTAGTTAAAAGCACATGCTGTGCACATGAGTGTTATCTGCATTTTCTATAAATGCAGCAACTTGTACTCTTCAGCTGGATGAAGAAATAACCGACTGTCTTCTCTCTCATTCTCTTTGCATCTGACTGTAGAAGCCTTGTTTGCATGTGCCCTAATTCACTTCTCCATTAATGGAACAGTAAAAGCTTCGTAGCAGGAGCAGTTTGTTCATGGTATCAGAGTCGGCGATCGTGAGGATCTACTCCGCGCGAGAAACTATGGTGAAACTGAAATAATTTTTGGCAGAAATGGCTGGGAATAAGGTAAGCTTGCTCGATCACAATCATCCACTATTTCTTCAAGAAGGAGACACTCCAGGACTAGTTTTAATCCCAATTAAGCTCACAGGGCCAGATAATTATGCCCTGTGGAGCAGGGCTATGAAATTAGCACTGAGAGGCAAATGTAAGCTTGGATTTGTAGATGATTCATGTACTAAAAATAGGTATAGAGGTAAACTAGTTGAGCAGTTGGAGAAGTGTAATGCAATTGTAATGTCTTGGATTGGGAGTACAGTTTCAAACCAATTGATGCCAGGAATCATTTATGCTTCAGATGCTAGAAAAGTATGAAATGACTTTCAGGAGAGGTTTGATCGTTCAGACCTAACAAGGATCTATTATCTTTAGTCTGAAATTGCAATGATGAGACAAAGAACAGACTATGTGACTAGCTACTATACTAAAATGAAAGATATGTGGGATGAATTGGATGTGTTCGCTCCAATTTCATGTTGTAACTGTGAAGAGTCAAGGCTCTCAGTGGAGCATCTAAAATTTCAACGTGTGATACAATTCCTAATGGGCTTGAATGAAAGCTATGGAAATGTAAGAAGTAACATATTGGCTAGAAGACCAATGGCGACTGATCACGCCCAACTGTGCCTTATAAAAGACAAAGCGGTTGTTGCAAATATAATCCGGTTTAAAGTCCGGAGTCGAATCCTCAGGAAACTAACCTACCTGTTACAACTCTCAGTGATGTTGATGTAAGCTCAGACACTTTTCTGGGTGCAGTATTTTTATCAATAATTGTTTGATTTTATTAACTAAAAAGACTGATATTAAAACTAACAATATTTAATATTAAAGGTAAATCAATGGTAGAAAGATCTAGGGCAGTGATTTCCCCAATTGCTAAACTAATTCTGACTCTTTCGCTATATTCTCACCGTGTTACTCTAAGAGGATTATGAGCTATGAGTTATTGTAATTATCTCTCGATCAATTACAATAATTTACTAGAGCATTCTCTCGCACTACTCTAGCTGATAACTTATGCAGCTCTAATTTATCCCACCAAAGTTTTGTTATCTCTAACCCCACTTTTAAATTCAAGTAATGAATCTTTTTAATTACCCAAAGGTGGTGTTGTGCAACAACAATCTAACCTGGTGTTCTTTCTCAAGCAACACCAAGCAAGTAGACATGATTAATCAAGGGCCCATTCAATTAATCACCATACAAAACATAGTTGAACAATCTTAGATTAAACCCGAATCAGTTATAACAATATTGAGTCAAAACTTCATCTAACAATTGGTTCCATCAACCCTAGACGGAATGTTTAGCTACTCATGCTAAAACACAAAGAAAGCATAAAATAATTCATAATTCCCAAAATAATGACAAAGATGGAGAATAGAAAAATTCTAATTGTATCTTGATATTCTCACACTTGTTCTTGCCTCCAAAAATCAATCTAAAAAAACAAGCCCTCTTCTTGGACGAGTTTATAAGGTTTAAATAGGGTTAGGCTAATTTCTCCCATTTTTTGCACTTAAGTCCCTGCAATTTCTGGTTTTCCGAATCGACAGCGGTGGTTAGCATGAATTCTGCCTTTCATTGTTTTGCCCACCGCGTTCCAGCTGCAGCCGCGGTGGGCTCCACTCCAGCTCTTTTCGCCTTTTTCTTGCTTCTTTTCACTCGGGTTCTTCTTGAATTGCCTTATACTCCTTCGATTTACTCCAAAACGCTCCAAAGTATCTTCCGAACATGGATTATTTTCTGCAAAGCATAAAAACACTATTTAGAGCATTTTGTTATCATTTTTGCACTTATAACCACACTAGAGTAGGATTCATTAAGAGTGAAAATAACGTGTATATAACCTACTATCAGTGACTGTCAATGAAGCTTACTCAATTGTGTCGCAAGAGGAAAGTCAAAGGACACTTGGTGTGGTACACACTCAAAGAGATCCACTTACTATGCTGGCAGGAAGAACACGGGGGTTTAAATCTAGGAGCTCAGGGTTGATTTGTGAATTTTGTGGGTACAAAAGACATTTAAAGGAAAATTGTTTTAAAATTGTGGGCTATCCCCTTGACTTTAAGAGTAAGAAGAAAACTGGGCAATTTGGTAGAACTTAAGGACAACATAATGGTAGAGGACAGTTAAGTGGAGGACTCAAACCACAAGCCAACAACATGAGGAATATGCACAGCTAATGGCACTACTACAAAAATAACTTTTAGTGGCAACTATTTAGCGGCAATAAATTAATTGTCAGTAATTCATTTCCTAGGTAAATTATTACCGGCAAATGAGCATTAGCCAGAAAAAATTACATCTTTACCGGCAATTGAATATAATGGTGTGCAATAGGTAATAGTAGTAGATAGCCAATTTATTCTTCCCACCAAAGCTTTTCATTTTGCCGCTTAAACACTTGGTCATTTCATCTATGCAAATAAGAAAACAGACCCAACTAGGGAAATTTGAAAAGCAAAACGATTCTCCTCTCTCAAATTGATGATCCAGTTGCACAAAACTGCATTGCTGCCAACCAAGTACCAACGCATCTCTTTCTCCATCACCAGCCCCCATTTACCGCGATCTCAATATTGCCGGTCACCATCTCCAGGTAACCTAGCACGTTTCTCTTCACTCTCTATCTGCATTTTGCGAGTTTAATTTGACGAGATACGATCCTGATAGAGTATGTGAGAAAACATAGAGAAGGGAACTAGATTGAGTTTAGAGGAATGGAAGGTTGATGAAATGTGAAAAAAGTTGTAGATTAATATTTTGTGACCTAATCTTAGTGTGGGGAATGGAGGCGGTGATGGGGTTGGGTTACTACTACAAATTTTGCATATAAGAATGTTGTAGGGTTCACGAATTAGAAACCCTTGATAAATTAGAATGTAAACTAAAAAATTCAGAATAGATGTGTGGATTACTTTTTCTTCCTTTGCAATAACTATACTACAGCAAACTACTTGCCACTCATTATTTTGGCTTAATTTTGTATCCTATGCACTATCAATAGAATTAGTTTTTTAAATATTTTTTGGTAGTAATTACACTATTATTATGTAGAATATATGGAAATAGAATGGTAATTTAATGGTTCTCTCCAAACAATTCTAACAATCATTTCAAGTGAATGTATTAATCTTTTGCAGTTGGCAAGCAGTGGAAGACTAATGATTTACTTTTTCACTATGGCACTTTAAATGATTTTGTAAAGAGAAAGATTGGACCTTAGCTTTTCAGGTGTTTAAAATGACTTGGAAGATCTGTTTAGTTTTGACATATTGGAAAAAGAAAACTAACGTTTGGAAAGCAGATCATTGTTTTTCTTTCTCACTCCAAAAGAAATCTACATGATATTTATTTGCTAAAGATTTTCACTCTTTTCACTATTTAATAAAATGAGCGTCTTGGGTTTCATCGGGACGATATATTTGCTATGTAGATATCTTATATAGCTGATATGGGTTATGGTAATCCATGTCTATGTAATGACATGGTGACACTAATATTTTTAATACTTAATCTTCAGTAAGTTAAAATAAAATACTATTTCTGAATTGCTTTAGAAGCCTTTTGAATTAATGAGTAACATACTAGCTGATAGCTGGCATCAAGCTTATGTGGTAAGCATGAAACTCAGATCACCTTAAGATAGCATGTTAGGACGCTGCCTCCGTCTGATCTTCTCAATAACTATGAATTACTTGAGAAATAGCGGAATAATGATTTTCTTTCTAAAATCAATAATATTTTGAATAAATATTTACCAGGAAAGTATCATGGTTATGATAGGTATGTAGACAATACTGTAGTTTAGATTTTTCTCTTTTTTGCGAGATAAAATTATCTTTTTCTTGATGGAGTTAAGAGTAAATCACTATACTAACATTCTACCATATTCAAGCTGATTACTGGATTGATAGTTGTACTTTAATGGAAAAAATCAGTTTAATTTTTCTTACATGATGTTACATTTTATGTGCATATATGCTGAAAATTGTATTTGATTGATTGTTGGACCTTAATGAACATGCGATTGACATGCGCATCTTATTATAATGTAATCTGCAGCTTCATGTCTTTGTAGCTTGTACCATTTTAAATTTATGTAAAGAATGAGGTCTATAAATCTGATGGAAAAACATTTCTTATGGCATGAGCTTGCAGCTTTAAAACAGTTTTGGGTGTTTTATTTTGCTACAAAATTTATAGATCATGGACTGTAATTTTACCAAGAAGTACAGATATCTTTAGACACATAAGCATATACCATATAAGTATAAAATGTGACTATGTTCAGTTCCTTAAAGATCATATATGGACTTTCATTTTTAGAATATTATATTTTCTAGCATGTTCTATATATGTTAAGTCTCTTATGCCAGTAGCCTCCATAAATAAGCACCACAAGCACCATGAATTTCATTTCAGTTACAAAGTAACGTTGAAAATACCCCAACCTCATGATGTTGCACTTGCATTAAATATGTTAACATAATGCTCTTTTCCTTTTTGACTTATGCTCAATTTGTTATGGAATGAAAAACAGACAACTATGAACTTTAAGGAGAGCTCTCCAGCAGTGATGAGAAGAAATATAAAGCTTTGAAGCGGGCAACAGAGAGGGAAATAGCTCACAGTGCTGATATAATTTGTTGCACATGTGTTCGTGCTGAAGATCCTAGGTTGGCTAATTGCAGATTCCGCCACGTTAGTTTACCTTATTACTGAGGATTTGAGGATTTCCTAACTATTTTAGATCTTGAGTTTCTTATTTGTTCTTATGTACTCATTCTAGATTCTTGCTTGTTTTAATATTTATGCTAGGTTAAACCTTTTGGTAGGTGCTTATTGATGAATCCACTTAGGCTACTCTGAGCCTGAATGTCTTATTCCTTTGGTTCTTGGCGTAAAATAGGTCAATGTTGCAATTAATGTCATGTTGAAATTGATTTCTGAAAAAATGCCATACTGAAGTATAGTACGATGTTGGATCTTACTGTGAGTTTTGTGCTAGGCTGCTCTTGTCGGTGATCACTACCAGCTTGGACCAATCATTATGTGCAAGAAAATGGCCCGTGCTGGACTTGCTCAATCTATATTTGAGTGCCTTGTGTGTCTAGGAGTGAAGCCAATTAGGTTGCAGGTGGTTACATGTTTGTTAATGTGTTAACATGTCTATCAAGGTTGGTAGTGGCTGAAGTTAAATTTGAGATTCTCTCTTTTCAATTATTCTCTTGTTTCTCATATAGTTGGCATAGTGATTGGAAGTACTCTTTAGTCATCTATGAAGACTTAAGAAGTCTGCTTTGCTATTTTTCTTTTTTTTTTTGTGGGGGGAGGGGGGGAGGGAGTTTGTGGAGTAAGATGTTCCTAGTATTTTAACTCTTCTTCACTTATGTCATTATCTAGTATAGCTTGTGTATCTGAGCTGTTTTGAGTTTCTACGCTTCTCATTTTAGCTGCTTTTATTTGCTTGCCAAGCAATAACTGTTAATCTCCTCTTGCTCATCTCTTTTTTTTTTCTGTTTTGTTTCGTTGGACTTAGAGTTACCTGGTTGTTTTTAAAGTACTTTTTATCTTTATTTAGCTATTTTTTAAATCTGTAAAGCGTCAGAATTCCTGTATTCCATTACTAATGTTGATTATTCTGTCTATATGTTTGCAATTCCAGCTATAATACCGTATGCATCATGCATTACCTGAGTTTCCATCAAATAGCTTTTATGAAGGGACAGTCCAAAATGGTGTAACCATCAATGAAAGACAATCAACATGCATTGATTTCCCTTGGCATGTGCCTAACCGTCCCATGTTCTTCTATGTTCAGGTACTATCAGATTGTTTTAGCTGATTCTTCTTTGTTTTTGTTTTTGTTTTTGTTTTTGAGTTGTGGAAAAATCTGTCATTGTTATGGATATACTAAAGATTGTTTCTCCTATATAGTTTGTAGGAATTTTTTTTTCTGGTTTACTTGGTATATTCAAATTTGAATACTTGGTACTTCATCTATAGATGGGACAAGAAGAGATCAGTGCTAGTGGAAGATGGAAGTTTATAAAGATATTTTCTTGAAAAAGAGGAAGCTGGAAGCTTGAATCACAAATACACTATGTTGATACAAATTTGCTTTTATTAAGAGTCCAAATAGATAGTGAGTGATTTATAAAGCAAACTCCAACTAGCCTGGAATTGAGGCATAATAGTTGTTGTACACTTGTACTACAGTCATATACTTGTAAAAGCCAATCTGATAGTCTAACTAATCTGAGCTCTATTTAACTTAAAAAGTTTATTATTAAGGCACTTGTTTTCCTCTAAATCAAACATGTATGCCATGATATATGAATTTAATACTTTTGCTCGATAAACATCCAGTTGAAGACTATTATATTTCATCTATTGACGCAGTTATTTTGTAATTTCAGGTCATACAACTTGATGATCGATAAGTTAGCGGGTGGAAGATTTTCATACGATGAAGCATTGCATAAATTGTTTGAAGACTATCATTTGTTAGGATAAGTTATATAATGACATTAGCTATTTGCTTCAAACAATATAAGTTTATTTTTTAAGTTACTGTGATATTAATCTTTTGGATTAGTACTTTTGTTTGTTAAGATTTAATGAAATATGTGATGTTTTTATAAATCAATATTGTTATGTTTTATTATTTGGATCATTTTTTGAACGAATGTAGTAGCTATTATTAATGGTGGCTAAACAATTGTCGTTATAGATTGTGACTTTTAGTGACAATTTAACAAGATAAGTGGTTATAAAAATAGACGATAAAAGGCCAAATTATGATGTTTTTACAGGGGTATTGTAGCCATTATTATTGTTGATAAAGATGACTTCTAGCGATAATTTAATTTAATTTACCAGCCATTAAAATGGATGCTAAAAGGGCATATTAATACATTTTCAGAAGGAATATAATAGCCATTCTAATTGCCACAAAACAATTACCGCGTATGGACCTTTAACGACAATTATTTTGAATTTAGAAGCTATAAAAAAAATGGACGCAAAAAGAACATTAGTAGTTGTTTTAGATCGAATTTAGCAGCCATCATAATTGCCGCAAACAATTACCGTTAAAGAAAATGATATTTAGCGACAATAAGTCATACATTTTACCAGCTTTTGTGAAAAATACCGTTAAAGGCTTTACCGACCCTGATTTCAGCGGCCAAACATCAATGGCCATTAAATGATATAGCGGCTATTGTTATTGCTGCCAATACCCTTTTTTATTGCCGCTAAAGCCCCTTTTTGTTGTAGTGTGGACCTCCTAAACAAGCAACCATCAACTGATAGCACTTCAACTGTGATGGCATGTACTATTACATTGCTGTCTAGTACCTATGCTTGTGAATGGATAATTGATACTGGAGCATCTCATCACATTACACCATGCAAGGAATTGCTAGATGAACTAAGGAACTTAGAAAAGGAACAAGACTATAGAGTACAAGTGCCAACAGAAAACGATCCTCCATAACATGTGCAGGAAGTACAAAGATTCTAGGAAGTCAATAGATTACAAATGTCCTACATGTCCCAGATTTCAAGTTCAACTTGCTTTCAGTGTCAAAACTTACCATGGAGCTATTGTGTAAAGTTACTTTCTTTCCTAACTTCTTTGTATTTCAGGGACTTTACAATGGCAAGATAATGGGGATTGGTAGAGAGAATAATGGCCTATACATTTTACAAAGGGAGTACAAGCCTACAGTAGGAGCAGTAGTGACTGGTGAAGTAGATGAAGCAGAGCTATGACATCTCAGATTAGGTCATCCATCAGCAATTGCTATGCAATATACCCCTAGTTTGAAGAATAAAGTCAATAATAGAGTGCAGGAAAACTGTTCAGTATGTCCAATGGCAAAACAGACTAGGTTAAGCTTTCCTGTTAGCAAGAATAAATCTAGTAGTATATTTCAATTGATTCATGTCGACGTGTGGGGCCCCTATAGAAAAGCTACATTTGATAGAAAACAGTATTTTGTTACTATAGTGGAGGATTATAGCAGATTTACCTGGGTCTGTTTAATTCAATCAAAATGTGATGTAATACTTGTACTCAAAGATTTCTTAGCAATGGTCAAAAATCAATTTGGTACTTCTGTTAAGGTGTTTAGATCAGATAATGGCATAGAATTTTTCAGCTCACAATGTAGTGAAATGTTGTCTTCTCTTGGCATAACTCATCAAAGTAGTTGTGTTTACACCCCTCAACAAAATGGAGTAGTTGAGAGGAAACATAGACATATTTTGGAAGTGGCAAGAGCTCTGAAAATTCATAGTTCAGTACCAGTGAAATTTTGGGGAGAATGTGTGAAGACTGCTGTGTATTTGATCAATAAGCTACCTACTGCTGTATTAGATGGAAAGACACCATATGCATTGCTTTTATGGTAATGAGCCTGGTTTAGATCATCTGAGGGTGTTTGGATGCCTATGCTATGCAAGCAGCTTACCAAGAGGTGACAAACTAGCCCCAAGGGCAAGAAGAACAGTGTTGATGAGGTATTCTGAGGTTCAGAAGGGATATAGGATATTTGATCTTGACACTAAAACCTTCTTTGTTAGCAAAGATGTAAGTTTCAGAGAAAGGATTCTTCCTTTCAGAAACATTCCTGTTGAACATGAGGAGGAAGTCTTGTTCATGCAGGTGAGTGATGCACCAGCACCATCAGAGCACCCTCACATGTTGCGGCAGGACAATGACTTCAATGCAGTAGATGGAGAATCATCAGATGAACCTATAGTTTAACCTCCTATCATTGACATGCAGGAGGCTACTCTCCAACCTGTGGAAGACTATGTAGATACCAATGATCAAGTGGAGACACTGGATACTGTTGTGCAAGGAGTTGGAGAAGAAGCTCCTCCTATGGACCAGTCTGTTCCCATTGAAGCAGCCACAGAAGGTAACAGAGGCAAAAGAATCACTAAGCCACCCGTATGGCTTAAAGATTATGTACTTCCTAAGAGCAAAGTTCCTAATTGCTTGTATCCCATCAGTAACCATGTGCAATATGGTCATCTATCCACTAACTATCAGGAGTACCTCAGCATGTTTTCAGCATCAATAGAACCTAAGAACTTTAAAGAAGCCTCTCAAGATCCAAAATGGATAGAATCCATGCACCAGGAAGTGAATGCTTTAGAAAAGAACTAGACCTGGGAGCTAGTAGACCTACCAAAAGGGAAGCAGGCAGTTGGCTCAAAATGGGTGTACAAGATCAAACACAAACCTAGTGGTGAGGTGGACAAATACAAGGCCAGACTTGTAGCAAAAGGATACACTCAACTAGAGGGTTTGGACTATCATGAGACCTTCTCACCAGTTGCCAAAATGGTAACTGTAAGAACTGTGATCAGTGTAGCAGCCTCAAGAAACTGGCCCCTGTACCAGATGGATGTGAATAATGCCTTTCTACAAGGAGACTTGATTGAAGAGGTTTACATGGACCTACCTTAGGGGTTTTAAAAGCAGGGGGAGTACAAAGTATGTAGGCTTTTGAAGTCACTATATGGCTTGAAACAAGCCTCTAGACAATGGAATATCAAACTTACAAATGCATTACAATCGGCTAAGTATAGACAAAGCCCTCATGATCATTCTCTATTCACAAAGAAAGAAGGTGAGGACTTGGTCATGGTCTTGGTGTATGTAGATTATTTGCTCATTACTGGAAACAACAGAAGATTGATTGATGAGACAAAGACTGTATTGCATAACAGTTTCAAAGTCAAAGATCTGGGAGAACTAGGATATTTTCTAGGCATTGAAGTTTTAAGATCACCAAATGACATATTATTCAATCAGAGGAAGTACACTTTGGAGTTGATCTCTGATGTTGGGTTGAGTTGAGCTAAACCTATTAACACACCTTTAGAGACAAATTCTAAATTCACTACTGTGGATTATGATAAACATGTAGGAGGCATTGTGGATCCTATCCTTTCAGATGCCAATCCTTATCAAAGGCTCATTGGAAAACTACTCTACTTGACTATTACCAGACCTGACATTAGCTTTGCTGTCAATTCTTAAGCCAATTCATGCAGCAGCCCAAGACTTCGCACTGGGAAGCTGCACTAAGACTTGTTAGATATCTAAAAGGATCACCAGGCCAAGGGATTTTGTTGAAGAATAGTTCTTGCATAGAGCTGACTGCATTTTGTGATAGTGACTGGGAAGCATGTCCAAACACTAGGAGGTCTGTAACTGGCTACATCGTAAAATTGGGAGACTCTATCATATCGTGGAAGTCAAAGAAACAACATATTGTGAGTCGAAGCTCAGCTGAGGCAGAATATAGGAGCATGACAGCAACAATTTCTGAGGTAATATGGTTGACAGGACTATTGAAAGAGCTAGATATGAATGTTACCACACCTGTGAAGCTGTTTTGTGATAGTAAGGCAGCCATACAAATTGCATATAATCCTATCTTTCATGAAACGACAAAGCACATTGAGATCGATTGCCATTTCGTAAGAGGCATGATCAAAGAAGGTTTGATAGCCCCTGAGCACGTCAGTACCAATCATCAAGTAGCAGACTTGTTAACCAAGGCTCTAGGTACTGCTCAACACCAGTTCCTTTTATCCAAGCTTGGAGTGCTCGATGTATTTCACCCTCCAGCTTGAGGGGGAGTATTGAAATAGAAGCTAAACTAGCTAAACTAGGCTATGTTAAACAGTAGAACACTAGTTAGCTTAGCAGTTAGTTAGTGGCTAGTTAAAAGCACATGCTGTGCACGTGAGTGTTATCTGCATTTTCTATAAATGCAGCAACTTGTACTCTTCAGCTGGATGAAGAAATAACCAACTCTCTTCTCTCTCATTCTCTTTGCATCTGACTGTAGAAGCCTTGTTTTCATGTTCCCTAATTCACTACTGCATTAATGGAACAGTGAAAGCTTCGTAGCATGAGCAGTTTGCTCATTACCCTCTATCCGTCTATCAGTCAAAAATTATTATCTTACGGTTCGTTTCTGTCCTAATGACTAACGATTCATTCATAAGGGCAAAAATGAATCGAAAAGACAATGTTGTGGGTATTTTTAAACCGATAGGTGAACATGAAATATATTTTTAAATTTAACCAATAGCTCAAGATAATTTTGGTCCTTTTTCGATCAATAAATTACAGTAGAATTGCATTATCACTTAATTATGATATGACTTTTAATTAAAAAATGTATATACAGGACATACATATCTTTATTGGCTTAGTGTAAGTATATACGTAAGGATGAACTTTTATCCTACAAAAGTGGGAGAAATTTAAAAATAATTAAATTTATAAATGATCATTTAAAAGTAACTACAATTTTAAAAGTAATTAAAATTTAGTTTATCTTTATGTAAAGATAAATTTGAACGAAAATACTTTTTAAAAGTCGGAAAATACTCCAGCATAATATACTGAAATTCCAGCATAATATGCTGGAAGTTTATATACAGGTGCTTGAATCTCCAGTATATTATACTGGATAGTTACTGAAACTTTCCGCGTGTTGGAGTTCCAGCATAATATGCTGGAAATTCATACACATGTGCACCGAACTCTAGTATATTATGCTGGATCGGTCTCTATTACAGCAAAATAATAACTATTTTTTAATGACTTAGCAAACTGACTATTTTTGAATGATCAGTCCAAAAATTAGCTAGCCGGTGCTATTTTTACTATAAAAGTCCCCTACTACTCTCAACTAGCTAGTACTCAACTTCTCCATTCTCTCTCTGTCTCTCATTCTGAAACAAAAAGATGGGGCGTTTGTTTGCAACTTTGTTCGTTGTAGCTATGCTGCTTTTGGCCATTGGTTCGTTTCTCACTTTTGTATGATAGTAATAATATTTTTATTTTGATACTATACTGTAAGTTCTGATTCTTGATATATATTTTCATATATTTCACAGAGATGGGACCAATGAGCAGTGTTGAAGCAAGGACTTGTGAATCACAGAGCCACCGTTTTCATGGAACGTGCGTTAGGGGTAGTAACTGTGCTTCCGTTTGCCAGACGGAGGGTTTCATCGGCGGCAACTGCCGTGGTCTCCGCCGCCGTTGCTTCTGCACTCGCAACTGTTCAATATAGTCGAAAATGATCTTTGTAATCGTTTCTTTGTTAAAGTTTCCATAATAAATAGTAACTTATGTTACTGCGTAATATTTGGCAGTAATAGTTTGAGCTTAATTAAGACCTAAATACTGTTATCCAAATTTTTTTTGGAATTACATTGTATAGTTGCGTTAAAAGATAATTGTAAGTAATTTTTTTCTTTAAATAATTGAAAATGATATACAATAAGATATGTTACTTATTATAATAAGTTAAAATATTAATACTGTAAAACTGTGTATAACTTATATATATTTTTGATGGGCGATCAAAAATACTTGTTACAAGAATTGATGAGGACAATTAGAGCTGTAAATTCATACAAGAGATTTGTGGTAATTTAGCTTGTGTAAAGTATCTTAATATTGAATTATCAATTTGTGCACGATTAAGGTTTTTTAGAAGTGCTTCTTTGACAAAAAAAATATTTTTTTGCAGCTTGAAAAATAATTTTTGCTACTACGTAAAACACTTGATTCTTTTCGCACAATTTTTAAAATAAGCGCTTTTCGTTTTCAGAAGCTTAGCCAAATAATCTATTAATAAATTTATTTTCAGGTGATCTACAACGATTTATAATTAAAGTATTAAACTATGTCACTCAAGTATACGTTCTATTGTTTTACTATATACCTTTTTATAACAGTATCTCATATAATATATAATAATTTAATGTAAAAATTAAATTTTTACGGAATTAATTTTTAAATTATATTATAATATATGTTTTCGGTAATAATATTTTATTATAATATTTAAAAATATACGAAATAAATAAAATTATTATAAAGATATTTAACTGTATACGTTTCGGAGGTGAAAGAACAAGATAGATACATGTATTTCCTTCGCTTTAAATTAAATTATAAATCACAATTACTTAAAAATGTTTACAGAAAATGTTCGTCAAATTAAAGAACAAGTAATAATATGTGCATGAATTCTTCTTGCCAAATGTCGACTATGTCATAACCATTTAACACCTGTAAATTCATGACAAACACGTGTAAGAGATAGAGCCTCTATTGTAGTAAGTACAGGTTTTGAAAATAGTTCAACTTTTTCGTTCGTAGGAAACTTACTAGGTTTAATTACACTAACGCCCATACAGTATAACCCAGTTTTAGATACACCCTCCATATTTTGAAATTAAATCGTTTATACCCCTATTCAATAGAATTCTACACATACACCCTCTTATTTATTACGTAATCATGGTTAGATGATATATATTTGCAATTTAATTTGTGACTCTCATGGTTAAACTGTTTGGCTTGGTGTAAATCGAGGATGTGCGTTTTACCATGAAAATTATTTATACCACGTAAATGAATATATGACACAATGTTTATTAGTAACTGTAATTAGGTGATATGCCTATGTATTAATTATTTTTGACTCTCATGGTTAAGCTATCTTCTTTGATGGAGACATCAGCTGCGAGTAAATGTTACTGTATGTATTTACTAAATACTAGAGGAAGATTGTCCAACATTTTAAGTATTCTGCTTTGTTTTTTTTCCAAGTGTTCTGATGTCAATGGAGTAGCTTTATCTATAGATAAGAAATTGGACTATCATAACCAGTACCATAATGTATTGTCAACTATATAATTGTTTGTGGCAAAGCCAATCTCAATAAGGTTCAATTCACCTTTCCCATGAATTGAACCAAATATAAAGACAGCTTCGTGCACTAAATTTTTGTTATGCGTGAGGTCCGAAAAAAAAACGGACCTAAGGATCTATTGATTCTGGACCAGCTGCTG
The DNA here is from genome assembly GCA_005239505.1 of Nicotiana paniculata. NCBI lineage: Eukaryota > Viridiplantae > Streptophyta > Magnoliopsida > Solanales > Solanaceae > Nicotiana > Nicotiana paniculata. The sequence continues at coordinate 26,661 of MDKI01092270.1, forward strand.
CAGAGAACCAATTGATTCTGGAATTGGACCAAAGAAGCTGCAACCAACTAAGATTCTGCATAAAATGACCAGCTTCTGAAGTCAGGATTGACACTACAAGTTGTGTATGCTTGAGCCGCCATTTAAATTCTCTTGTCAAATTCTTCAAATTTCCAACTGATGATGGAAGAGTTCCTTTCAGTCCAACATTATTCGAGAGATCCCTACAACAAATTTGTTACAATAAAATAAATTATAGTGATAAACCGTTTGAATAGGTAAATTTGGGTAAGCAGTGGATATCCTCTAATCCAAATGACAGAACTTATTGTATTAGTAAAAATAAATATTACACATGAAATTAATTAAGTGATTGACATGGCAAGTCACATGAATCAATGAAAGAACGACGGGGGAAAACTTAGAAAGATACGAAGTCAGTAGATACGGGCTAAATACCCACGAGATGACTAGAAACAGGCGCTCGAGTCTATTCAAAGAGTTGAAGAGACACAATCAAAGTGAATCCGGGCTAAAAAGAGCACAAATTCATATATCTTCAATCAATGAGTTCAAACATTACAGAATCTTCACAAAACAGTTATGATTACCTATTATAACGTTTCATTAGTGATATAAATGCTCAATCATAAAGAGGAGTAAACGTTGTACTTGAAGCTCCCTATAAAAGGGAAAGAAATATTATTTGTATGGACGCGTTATGATCACTATTGGAATATACTTTACATTCTTGTGCTTTCTACTATTTTCCTTACTATTCTCAGTTCTTATTTCCATTATTGTTAATATTGAATTTCTTGATTATCAGAAGTCCAAGTACTTCTTAAAATAAGCTTTGACTAAGAATCCAATTCTTTGGTTAAACAAATTGGTTTCGTTACGGGGAGTCTGATAATCCTTTCTCACTTTCCAAATTATTCTTACTTAACTGAATCATGTCAAACGTCAACGACAACAACTAACAGGCAATAGGAACTCCAGTTCTATCGCCTCAAGGAACCTCACGTGGTTCGAGTGAACCGACCCCAGAAAGATCCACTAATCAAAACAATGACCAACTTGGGAATGAGCAAATATGAGAGCAAGATGTTGTGAAGCAAATAATTGCTGAATATGTGAATGAAGCTCTCCAGGCTTTCATGAGGGGCTACCAACTGTATCACCAACACCTCCTCCAAATAATACTGCAACTGTGGAAAATCCACACTCAGGACTGGCTAATTCTGGAAGTGGAGGAACTCCTAACGAATCACTCGAAGGGAGACCATGTACGACTAGTAATTTGATTTACAATCTTTAATACTAACCTTGCAAAAACAAGTGAAGGAACAAAACAACCGTATTGAACAAATACCTGGCGTACCACTTGTCATCAAAGGGATTGATATTGATAAATATTCCCAACAACCATGGAAACCAAGTGCTGCACCATTACCAATTCCTAAAAAATTTAAAATGCATGATATACCAAAATATGATGGCATAACTGATCCACGCGACCACGTCATTGCATTCACCACGGGAGTAAAAGGCAACGACTTAACAAAGCAAGAGATCGAATCCATGCTGGTCAGAAATTTTGGGGAGAATCTTACCAAAGGAGCTAACGTGGTATTCTCTCTTACCTGAAAACTCTATTGACTCTTTTTCTAAGTTTGCAGATTCGTTCAAAGCACATTCGGGTGCACAAAAAGTAGAAAAAAGAATGGAAGAAATATTCAAGGTAAAATAGGGAGATACAAAGCTACTTCGAGAATTTGTAGACAGATTCCAACGAGAAAGGATGCTATTACCTAGAGTACCTGACAACTGGGCAACATGGCATATGCAAGAAATTTGAACGATAAAAGCTCGGAAGCTACGAGGAGACTCAAAGAGAGCTTGCGAGAATTTCCAGCCACGACATGGAATGATGTTTATAACAGGTACATTACCAAATTAATAATCGAAGAGGATACCATAGCGCAGTCAAGGGTAGAAGAAAAAACGAGTTCAAGGCGATTAGAATCAGAGAAGAGGACCGATAAAAATAGGTACGAGCCCTACATAGGACCTTCGGGATGGGAAGTTCGTTCCAAATTCGAAAATGTAGGGGCTGATCACAGACCATCAAATAGAGATTCGAGTTCATCATTGTTAAGATTCAGAAAGGATCGAGCTGAACGTAACAGAGATAATAACACAAATGCGAGAATTGGAGACTATAATTTCAATGTGAGTACTTCCGAGCTAGTTGCTGTTCTGAGAAGCATGAGAGATAAAGTTCGATGACCCAAAGAGATGAGATCAAATCCAAACAGAAGAAACCCAGACTTCTGGTGTGAATTCCACAATGATCACGGGCATAGAACATCAGACTGCAGATTATTACAAGGTGAGATAGAACATTTATTGAAACAGGGCTATCTAACAGAGCTGTTTAGTGAAAAAGGCAAGCAGGCATATATGAAGAACATACAAGACCCCCAAAACTACCATCTCCAAAGATGTCATGACCCGAAATCCCACCTTCAGGCCGTGATGGCTTCTAACGTTGAACCCGCTAGACAAGATAACGTTCCGATTATTACATTTATATCTTTATTATAGACAATTGAATAACAATGATAAACTAGAACAATTATAATCAGAAGTGCGGAAGATAAGAAATTCAACAACTTAAATAATAAATCTTACAAAAATTTCCTTAAGTACACCCCCAGAACTGGTATCACAATCTCACGGACAGTCTAAGATTTACTAAAAATAAAAGTTTGAAATAAATGTGTACAACTATCTTGGAAATACATGAAAAGACAGAAAAGAGAGATAAGGGAGATGACGCCAAGGCCCGCGAACGTCTGTGGGACTACCTCAGTGTCGCCTGTGGACTGAAGGATACTCCCTCGATCAATGCCCACTGGGTCCGGCTCCGTAATCTGCACAACATAAAGAAGAGCAGGCGTAGCATCAGTACAACCGACCCCATGTACTGAGTAAGTGCCGAGCTTAACCTCGGCGAAGTAGTAACGAGGCTAGGACACAACAAATAACAGATACATGTACAGTCCAATGATGTAATAAAGAAGTAATTAAAAGAAACAACAGATAAGCACAAAAATGGAGCTAACATGCTGGGGGAAAGGGGCAACAATTCACTGAAATGACAGAATACGATAACCAGTGAAATGTATAAATAACAGCAGGAATTAACAACTCTGAACAAGTAAATAAACAGAAACGACACGGCATGTACCCTTGTGCTATAACCTCACAAAAACACTCGGCACAAAATGTCCCCTCGTGCATAAATAAATAATCACACGGCACAGAATGTCCCTTCGTGCATAAATAAATAATCACTCGGCACGAAATATCCCCTCGTGCATAAATAAATAATCACTCGGCACAGAATGTCCCCTCGTGCATAAATAAATAAGCACTCGGCACGGAATGTCCCCTCGTGCATAAATAAATATAAAGGCAACAGACTAATAGGAAAATCAACAACAATAACTTTAAATACATAGAAATTTTTCAACCAGAATACTACCGTCCCGGCAAGGGACACAACTATAACCAATCTCACTCAGAGGTACAACTTAACAAATGATCCCCAATAAACGAATAATCAACATTATTCAAAATCACGAATTACCCTCAGGTACATAACTTCCGTAGTGACAACTACTTCATAACACGGAGAATATTAACTGAAATCACATATATATCACGAAATTCGACTCACGGGCATGTTAGACCACAACATATAGGTACTCTTCACCTCACCTATACGTTGGACATGAATTATCACATAGAAAATAAGACTAAATACCTATTCCCTCAAGCTAAGGTTAGGCCAAACACTTACCTCGACTCCAATGATCTAAATCAAGCCTCTAGCACCGTTTTTCCTTCCGAACCCGACTCCAAATCAATCGTATCTAGACATAATCGACTCAATAACATCAATAAATGCTAAACAATTCAATTCCAATGCTAAATTCTAGATTTCCCAACATTCTTCCCAAAAATCCAAAAATCGACCCCGACCCCACTTGGTCAAAACACGAGGTTCGGACCAAAACCCGATCACCCATTCACCCACGAGCCTGAATATATAATTTATTTTGAAATTCGACCCCAAAACGAGGTCAAATTCTCAAATAATCAAAAAGCCCTAACTCTATCCAATCCCTAATTTTCTACCTTAAATCCCACGTTTTTAGGCCTAGAATCTAATGAGTGTTTATAAAAAATGGAAGAAAACAAGTCAAAGATTACTTACCTAAGAGGTTATGATGAATAAGTTCTTCAAAAATCGCCTAAGAGGTGTGGAGAAGAAGAAGTTTATGAAAAATGGAGGAAATCCCGTGTGAGTATTCTGTTTTGAACTTAAAATCAATGGGCGGATTTTTAGTCTATGCGATCGCGAAGTAAGTAATGCGATCGCATAGTGGGCTGGCTTCTAAGCTATGTGATCGTGAGGAAAGGTATGCGATCGTAGAGTTGACTGGACTTCACGCTCCGCGATCGCGAAGTGAACAATGCGATAGCATAAGACTACCTACACCATCCCCCAGCCTGCCTACTACTCTATGCGATCATGGAACTTGCTATGAGATCACATAGTGTAACAGAATCCCCCCTCAACACTGTACTATGCGATCGCAAAGAGCCCTATGCGATCGCATAGTACTCGACATCAGACACCAGCAAAAGGCTAAAACACCAGATTTTTCCTAGTTTTCACACCCCGACACCTACCCGAAACTCACCCGAGCCCTCGGGGCTCAAAATCAAATATGCACACAACCTCAAAAACATCCTACAGACTTATTCGTGTAATCAAATCACCAAAATAACATCATAAACATCGAATTAAACCTCAAAATTAATGAAATTTCTCAAAACTTCTTAAACTTCAATTTTTCTATTTATGATCCGAATCACGTCAAACTAAGTCCGTTTCTTACCAAATTTCACAGATAACACATAATAGACATATTGAACCTATTCCGGGCTTCGGAACCATAATACAGGTCCGGTATAACAGGTTTCACATCAGATCTCATTTTCAAAAACCTTTATATTTTTCAGAAAATAATTTTCTTCAAAAATTCATTTCTCGGACTTGGCACCTCGGACTTCGATTCTGGGCATACGCCCAAGTCCCATATTTTCCTACGGACCCTCCGGGACCGTCAAATCACAGGTCCGGGTCCGTTTGCAAAAAATTTAGACCAAAGTCAACTTTATTCAAAATTTATTATAAAATTATCATTTTATCAATTTTCCACATAACGGCTTCCCGGCTACGCGCCCGGGATGCACACGCACATCGAGGTGAGATAAAGGAGGCTTTCATGGCCTCGGAATACAGATTTAGCTAAAAGTACACGGGATGACCTTTTGGGTCATCACAAAAGAGAACAATAAACATGATAAATGGCAGATAAGAGGTTAATGGCGTAACCTATACTGAAACAAGGAAGACAACGAAGTTCATAATAACTCACGGGAAGCGAGCTCGTGAAACTTTGGAAGATAATAGCATAACATTTGATGATGCGAATGCTGATGGGTTACTGGTTCCTCACAACGAGGCACTGGTAATATCTTTAATTATACATGACACTAATGTAAAATGAGTCTTGATTGATCTAGGTAGCTCAGTGAATATTATTCTATTAAGAGTCGTGGAAGAGATGCTGATGGGAGATCGTGTAATACCAAAAGCATGTTCCCTATCTGGATTTGATAACTCTACTGTCATTACAAAATGAGAGATTGAATTAAACCCTTACGCAGAAGGGGTCATCAAAGAAACAAAATTTCAAGTTATTGACACGGATATGGCCTATAAAGTAATTATGGGAAAGCATGGATTCATGGTATGGACGCTGTACCGTCCACATTACATCAAGTTATCAAATTCCCTTCAAAATGGGGTATTCAACAGATTCGAAGAGATCAACAAATTTTGAGGAATATCAACTCAGTGATACACTCAAGTCAAAGAGATGCGGAATCAGAACTGAAAGACACAAGAGCAGCTCATACGAGTGCAAATGATAAAGATAAGGTAAATCAAATCTCAACAGAGGTTGCATCAAAATAGACGGACGTGGACTCCAGGTAAGATGTTATTCAAGAGCCAGAGGAAAATGAAAACATAAAAACGATGACTGAGGAGCTCGAAGCTGTTCCATTATTCGAGCAATGGCCAGAACGGAGAATTCATATCGGAGCAAGGCTAAACTCAGTAAGAAGAGGTAAGTAAATTGAATATTAAAATCTAACGCATATTGTTTCGCATGGTCCCATTCAGATATGACAGGTATACCTCCGGAAGTGATGAATCATAAATTAAATGAAGACCCATCATTCGTACCTATCAAACAAAAGAAGAGGAAGAAGGGATCATTCAAAAATAAAGTGATCGATGAAGAGGTACATAAACTCTTAAAAATCGGTTCATTACATGAGCTAAAATATCCTAGTTGGTTAGCTAATACTGTGGTAGTACCTAAAAAGAACGGTAAATGGAGAGTTTGTGTAGATTACACTGATTTAAACAAAGCATGCCGGAAGGACTCATTCCCATTACCGCATATAGATCAAATGATTGATGCTACCAAAGGTCACTAACTATTAAGTTTTCTAGACGCATATTCTGATTATAATTAGATAAAATGGACCCCTTAGACGAGGAAAGAACTTCCGTTATTACAAACAGGGGGGCTTATTGTTACAAAGTCATGCCGTTTGGCTTGAAAAATGCTGGAGCCACGTACCAAAGGCTGGTGTCCAAGATGTTCCAAGAACATTTGGGGAAGACAATGGAAGTGTACATTGATGATATGTTGGTCAAGTCAGCACAAGCCGAAGACCATTTCCAACATCTTTCAACAACATTCGAGATCCTCCGCAGGTATAACATGAAACTAAATCCAGAAAAATGCGCCTTTGGCGTTGAATCAGATAAGTTTTTGGGTTATATTGTATCTAATAGAGGCATTGAAGTAAATCCTGCTCAAATTAAAGCTATTGAAAAAATATCTGATGTACTCACAAACAAAAAAGAGGTTCAAAGATTGACAGGTAGGATTGCAGCTTTAGGAAGATTCATTTCGAGATCTTTAGAGAAGAGTTTTAAGTTCTTTTCAGTATTAAGGAAGCAGAATCAGTTTGAATGGACTGAAGAATGCCAATAAGCCCTCAAAAATTTGAAGGCTTATATATCAAATCCTCCCTTACTATCTAAGCCAAAGGATGGAGAAAGACTGTACGTTTATCTTGCTGTTGCAAAAGTAGCTGTAAGTTCAGTCTTAGTAAGGGAAGACAAAGGTAAGCAATCTCCCATTTATTATGTAAGTTAGTCCTTATTGGATGCTGAAACTAGATACCCTCATCTAGAAAAACTAGCTTTAGCCTTGGTCATGGCAGCTAGGAAATTGAGACCATATTTTCAATGTCATCTACCAACTGTCATAACTTCATATCCCTTAAGAAATATTTTGCATAAATAAGAATTGTCAGGAAGATTAGCGAAGTGGGCAACAGAATTAAGCGAATATGATATTGTTTATCAACCTAGGATAGCAATGAAGTCTCAGGTTTTAGCAGATTTTGTCGCAGATTTTAGTACAAATATAATTTCTGAAGTTGAAAAGGAATTACAGATTTTTACTGGAGCTAATCCAGGAACATGGATTTTATTTACTGACGGTTCTTCTAATGTTAAAGGAGCCGATTTGGGAATTGTCTTAATACCACCTTCAGGTGAAACAATAAGGCAAGCAATTAAATATTACCATATTACTAACAATGAAGCAGAGTATGAAGTTGTCATTGCAGGTATAGAAATAGCACGAGAACTCTACATAGAATAAATCGTGATTAAGAGTGACTCTCAAATGGTAGTAAATCAGATGCAGGGGACTTACACTGCTAGAGAGGCTCGAATGCAACAATATCTGGAAAGGGCACGAGAACTGGTCAGGCAGTTCCAATCATGGAAGATCGTGCAAATACCCAAAGAGAAAAATACAGAAGCATACGCGTTAGCTAACCTTGCTTCGGTAGCAAAAGTAACGAGCAAAGAAAATTCTATTGTAATACATTTATTTCATTCAGCACTCGACCAGGATAAACACGAGGTAACCTTCAATAATTTAACCCGGGATTAGAAAACGAGATTTTAAATTTTTTGCAGTATGGGATCGTACCTAAAGATAAGAAAGAATCTCAAGCACTTCAATGGAAAGCCGCTCAGTACTTTCTAATTCGAGACAATTTATATCGCAAAATGTTTGGTGGTCCTTTATCAAGATGCCTCAGACCTAATCAAACTGAGTACATGATGAAAGAAGTACATGAAGGACATTTTGGAAATCAATCAAGTGGAAGGTCTCTAGTTAAAACTCTAATCAGAGCAGGGTACTACTGGCCTAAAATGGAAGAAGATGCGAAAAATTTTGTAGCCAAATGAGATAAATGTCAATGCTATGCTAACAATATGCATCAACCCGCATAACTATTACATTCGGTTATTTCCCCGTGGCCATTCATGAAGTTGGAAATGAATATAATAGGACCCTTACCACAAGCCAAAGGGAAGGTATGATTTTTACTAGTACTAACAGATTATTTTTCAAAATGGATAGAAGTAGGTGCTTTTAAACAGGTACGAGAAAAAGAGGTGAATAATTTCATTTGGCGAAATATCATATGTCGCTTTTTGGAGTTCGAAAAAAGATTGTATGTGATAATGGCCCATAATTTATAGGCTCACAAATCACATAATTCTTCCAAAGTTGGCAAATCAAACATATCACCTCTTCACCTTATCACTCTGTGGCTAATGGATAAGCTGAGTCAACAAATAAGATCATCATCAATAATTTGAAGAAGAGACTAGAGAAGTCAAAAGGGAATTGGCCTGAAGAGTTACTAGGAGTATTATGGGCTTATAGAACTACAACAAAAACAACCACAGAAGATACTCCATTCTCACTTGTCTACGGTTCAGAGGCTCTAATACCAGTCGAAATTGGTGAGCCAAGAACGAGATTCACATTAGCAACAGAAGAATCAAACAATAACGAGTTAAGAACAAATTTAGATTTACTCAAGCAAAGAAGGGAGTCCACTTTAATTTGCATGGCAGCACAAAAGCAGATTATAGAGTGGTATTACAACAGAAAAGCTCACCTAAGATATTTCAAAATTGGGACTTCATTCTTAAAAATGTTTTCCAATCAACAAAAGCTGCTGGAGCAGGAAAGTTAAGTCCAAATTGGGAAGGACCCTATAAAGTTCGAGGTATTGCAGGGAAAAGTGCTTATGAGTTTGAAACCATGGATGACAAGGTCTTACCCTCGAGCTAGAACGCTTTTCATTTAAAGAAGTACTATTGCTAAGCAAAATAAGCACCCACGGTCAGGTATCATTCACATACGCTTTTATTTAGTACAATTAAAATTATACTAACAATTTTGGATGATAGGTAAAAAGATAACCCATACCAAATTATTAGACCTGAAGGACACGCGGAAGTAACTTAATTCCCGGTCTAGGGTTACAACCTTTCTGATAGAAATTTCAAAGGGTTAAGCAGTCATCATCTAAACTATATACCTTCGAGTTCTGTATGTTTTTCCTTTTCAGGAAAATGACGCAAGGAAGGAATAGTCAAGTGCTCGAGATTTCATACTTCAAAGCTCAAACACTCGGGGGACTATATAATATGGACGACAAAGAAGACTAGAAAAAGTCAGAATTCAAGTCAAGCCTGAGGTTTACTTTACCCAACAAATCGAAAGTTAAGAGCGAAGTCGAGAGCCAGAAACGCAAGCCTGATTCAAAAACCTACAAAAGAACATACTTGTGGATGTAAACAAATGTTTAGGTTAAAGCCAATATTTAGTCACGCGTTGTAATTTATACCCTTGTATTTATTCAAATCTGTTGTAAAGAAAAAAGTTATGAAAGAGTCATAGATGATATTCGAACACATGTAAAGTATTATGAAAGTTCAAATAATACAAAAACTTTCTTCAGAACACTACTCAAATGAACATGTATATTCCTATTTCTTTTTTGTATATTTACACCATTATAAAGTTGAAACGTCTTCTTCATTAAGTGTCGTTCATAAAAGGTCCCTCTTTTATAGATCGTGTTTGTTTCAAAAAGACACGAAAAATCAAAGCATTTTTATGCAAACACTAAGAGTAAGACAAAAACTCAAATTAAAATATCACACAAGTTGAGCAAAAAACTTAAGATTGATATTATAAAACGATTAAAACTAAGTGCGAACTTAGTTGAAACCTATTTTATTTATACGAAAACACCCCCAAAACTGACCTGGGGACTTTCCAAATACTTTACCCCCAAATGGGACTGGGGGTGAACCACCAATTGTTCCAACATAAAAAAAAACAACACTTTCAAATATCACTTTTCACTAGGGGAGAGATTGACTTCATCAGAAGGAAAAAAAACTTGAGCAGATGAGGGTTCAACAACAACTTCACCAGGTATAATCTCATCACCTTCGGGAACATCAATCTCGGGTGATTAAAAACTTTGACTTTTCCGGGCTCTCTCGATTATCTCTTTGGTCTTTACTATTTCAGCTTTTAAGTCAAAGTTCTCCTGGCCTACTTCCGTTAATGTTTCAAAGAGGCTATTCAAATAAGCCCAACTTACATCAACGACTTCTTTATCCTCAAAAGCCTCGTAATCTTTCTCCCATTGATCGATTTCAGCTCTTAACTCATCCTTTTCAATCAAAGCTGCGTCATAGGAAGCTTGCGGTGGGGTATGGGATCTCTCCAAGAACTGAACCTTATTAGAGGACACACGAAGATCCTCCTGATCTTGTGTGAGCATTTTAACAAGTTCCCCAGAGTAGCTTCCTTCTGGTTCAATAAATCTTTTAAGCTTCTTATCTCCTCAAAAGCCTGGAAAGTTGTTCAGCGAAAGAAGATTCAAGGAGATTCTTGTCCTTGCCTGCCTGGTTTGATAAAGCCTTCTCAATGGCCAACTTCGCTGTCATGACTCTTACCTGCTGCTCCAAGGTACATTTTTCTTCCTTCATAACTTCTATGTCAAGCTGGAGACTCTTGAATTGCTCTTTCTAATTATCCGCCTCAGTATGGTAGTCGTTCATCATCTGCTCCGTATGCGCAATCCTTTTCATCATCTTTGTGCCAATGAGATTGATCTGCACAATAAAAATGAAAATGTGATACGAGTAAAGGTTAAATTCTGAAAAGTAGAACACGTGATGCGTACCTTCAAAGACGAATGTACAATATCATTCATCCATGTAAGAGAACTATGGCTTTCCAACTTCGACTTTTCGACCGGGCCAATCAAAGTCTTTAACCATACATCAGCCTGACCTGATTTTTTCAAAAGGCTACCTCCAACAGGAGCTTCTATGGTAATTTGTCTCATCGCCCCACTACTAGAAGAACCGATTTCAATGTGAGAAGGTACGGTAGTAGGGGCAGTCGAAGGAGCCTCGAAAGTCACAGATGGGGAAACAAAGATAGAGACAGGCACAGGTAATTGAGGTTCCATTGAAGCAGATGCGGGAAAAATGGCAAGAGGTGCTTCCTCAGAAATTGAACCAATATGTTCTTCATTAAACCCTCGAGAGAAAAACTGTTCAACTGAATCATGGGTGGCAGCAGGAGTTTCTTTATCAGAATTCACTTGGGTGGCATCATCAGGCTCAGGTAAGTGAGTTGAACTAGGAAGGGAAGTAGGTTCATCATCAGAAACAACTCGTCTCCTTGCTCGTGGCTTTCGCACCAATGAGCCTTTCTCTTTCTCTTCTTCATCTTCAAAATTCTGAGTCTTATCCGCCTTCCTTTTTGATGAAGAACCCAAAATTATCTCTTGAGCCTTCGATAAAGAGAGCCTTAAAGCAGTAATTGCAGCAGCAGTAACACCACGAACATGAAACCCTAATAAGCCAAAGGGTCAATAAGTTTCGAGGAAAATATAGAGGTAAAAGAAAGTAAAAAAAGAAGAAGCTTACCATGAGTTTTTACTTTCCATCCAAACCTAACTGAAAGGTACTTCCAAGACCTTTCCTCCATCGGAGCAACTGTTAACAATTTTTTTACCCAACCACGAAAACTGAGAATCTCCTCAACAGTTCCCATGGTTGCTGAAAGAAAGGAAAAAAAATAGTCATGAGAACGTGTACTCATTATGAAAAAAGAAGAAGTGAAAAGGTAACTTATGTGCAAATTTACACTTTTCAGGGAAGGGCATATTCTCTTCACCTCCTAATCCATTATTAGGGGCAACAACAAACCTAGCATACCATCCACGATCTTTATCGTCCTCAGGGCTGACCAAAACTCTCTTACTCCTTGCCACAAGAGTGAAACCTCCCTGACGGAATAATTTGGGAGAGTAGAGATGGATCAGATGGTAGAAGGTGAAAGGAAGAGAAGCCAAATTTGCTAGGTACCTAAGGCATGCCACTGTCTCCAAATAATAGGATCGATTTGCTCCAAACATACATTGAAGAAGCGACAAAACTCGATAATAACTTGATCGATGGGAGGCCTTAAACCTAATGTGAAGGGATATGTGTATACGAAAGAAAAACCAACTTTATAAGAAGTAATCATTTGATTCTCATTGGGGACCAAAATCAGGAAATCAAATTTCCAACAACAATCTCTACGCACAATAGAAATTAAACCCTCAGTGATTTGAGAAGGGTAAATATCAGCGCGGTCATGAGATGTCATGGAAGCGACCTGATTTTTTATTGCCTCACTATCAGTTGCAAAAGAGAGTTTAGCGGGTATAATTTTGTCTACTGAAGGTTCACGAAGTGGTTCATTAGATTCTCTACTCCTAACAGAAGATCTATGTGATGATAAAACCCTAGTCCTAGAAGATGGTGAAGGTGTGACATTAGATCTAGAAGTTGATGGAGGAGTAATATTAAGTTGAGAAGGGGATCCTCGAGTAGATACAGATCCTAAACTTCTTAATCTGCGACCTCTCTTACTCCGAATCGGAGCAGAAGAAGGGGAGAGTTCGTCTACAATTATAACTTTTTTAGGGTCTGGATTTGAGGAAGACATCACTAAGTGAAAAAGAAATATGTGTAAGTTATGAAAGAAGAAGTAAGTTTTTCATAGAAGCAAAGTCAAACAAAGTATTTATATGCAGAGGCAACCGTCAAAAAAGGCAAATAATAATGGGAATGCCATTATGAAAACTGTCACTTCGTGACTGATGCAGCCGTAAAAAGTCCTAAAACCCGCTGAAGAATTGCGGAACCAATCCGGGGCTGCCACGTGGCACATGCAGTTAATGAAAGTGACAAGCGACGTATTGGTTCAGAAGCAGATTCAATGGCACGAGTGAAACGGCAACAAATAGTTCCCGCCATAAATGAGTATCCACTTCCCAAATATTTAATTGCTGAAATATTGGTAAGTGGGGGACTATTTGTATTAGTAAAAATAAATATTACACGTGGAATTAATCAAGTGGTTGACATGGCAAGCCACATGGATAAATGGAAGAATGACAGCTGGAGGAAAACTTAGAAAGAGATACGAAATAAGTAGATACGAGTTAAATACCCACGAGATGACTAGAAACGGGCGCTCGAGTCTATTCAAAGAGTTGAAGAGACACGGTCAAAGTGAACCAGGACAGAAAAGAGAGTAGATTCATAGATCTTCAATCAACGAGTTCAAACGTTACAGAATCTTCACGAAACAGTTACGATTACCTATTATAATGTTTCATTAATGATATAAATTCTCATTAATGCTTAATCATAAAGAGGAGTAGACGTTGTACTTGAACCTCCCTATAAAAGGGGAATACATATTGTTTGTATGGACACATTCTGATCACTATTAGAATATACTTTACATTCTTGTACTTTCTACTATTTTCCTTACTATTCTCGGTTCTCATTTCCATTATTGTTAGTATTGAATTTCTTGATTATCAGAAGCCCGAGTACTTCTTAAAATAAGCTTTGACTAAAAATCTGATTCTTTGGTTAAACACTTGTACCTTTTAGTTGAGAAAAAGGATTTTATCTTTCATATGATGTGTATACTCCTTAAAATATGACTTCCAAAAATCAGTTTAGGATGAGGAACGGATGAGGCCAGAATTAAACGGTAGCAAAGAGAAAGAAATGAATATTGCACTTATTTATTTTATAGCACAATCTGCGAAACTCTTAATGATTACTTGAAGCTACAGTTGTGCTTTAGATGAGCGTTGGAGAAAAAATTATAGGTAAACTAAAGATGATTTCAGAATCTTATCATTAATATCTGAAGAGCCTATAAATCTCAAGAGTATATTTCAATCTTTTTATTGTAAAAATTGTGCGGGGCATTTTATTTGATCGTCCCCATTTAACCTATATCCATTTTTTTAAAATTTTTTAACTTGTACCCACTTTTTAAATAACTTCAGCTCCCTTTCCTCGCTGAGCTGAAGTTCACCAGTTATAAAGACAAAACTTCAGCATACGGGGCTGAAGTTCCCCAGTTATAAAGATAAAAACTTCAGCTCTAGAGCTGAAGTTTCCCAGTTACGAACTTCAGCTAGTTCCCAAGTTATAAAGACAACAACTTCAGCATACAAGGCTGAAGTTCCCCAGTTACAAAGACAAAACTTCAGCTCTAGATAGAGCTGAAGTTTTGTCTTTGTAAACTGGGGAACTTCAGCCCGTATGCTGAAGTTTTTGTCTTTATAACTGGGGAACTTCAGCCCCGTATGCTAAAGTTTTTGTCTTTATAACTGGGGAACTTCAGCCCCGTATGCTGAAGTTGTTGTCTTTATAACTTGAGAACTTCAGCTCTAGAGCTGAAGTTCGCAAGCTACTTTAGGCCCGTCTACTAGAATGCTGAA
>MDKI01271244.1:0-25713 GCA_005239505.1 Nicotiana paniculata
GCTAATGTTTGATTGTAGAGTTTTGTAAGGAATTTGTAGGAATCATGTTGCTAATATGCAAAGTCCTTGTCTGATTGTTAGAAATAAATCATATTGTAGTGTTTGTAGGAATTGTAAGAATTCACGTTGGTAATATGCCAAATCTTCCATCTGATTGTAATGTATTGAAAATGTTAGAAATGGAGTATTATTTAACTAAGGCATTAGTTTTCCACCTAATCAAGAATGACCATGAGTCATTTCTTTGGATAGCTCTTTGCTGCCACGTGGAGGTGGGGTGGGGAAAGTTAATCTTTATCCACTTATTAGGTAACTAGGTAATGTCCCGTTACCCGGTAATTAACCAATTACCCACATAACGAAGCATTGTCCCAAATTACTTAAAATTCTACTTATTTTTAATACACTCTATACATCCTACTATCATGGTCGTATGGTACCTTGTATGGTACTAGTTCATAAATATCAGGTATTAATGCTCGGCCCGAATTTTATTCCAACATGCCAAAATTGGACGAAAATTCATTTTCTTTGACTTGTTTCCCCTCTCACCTTCACGAATTTACTCATTACTTGTTTGAAATAGAATAATCCTTATAATCTCCAAATAATCTTTTCCTTGGACTGATGTCAATTACCTTACGACAAATTCAACGTACAATACTACAGGATACAACATTGTCGTAATTTATACTGCGAAGCGTAACATCATCTTAATGTAATACTGCAGGACGTAATATCGACATAATATTGCGGGGTGTAATAGAGAGGTAAAGAACTTTTGGCTTTGCCTTTAGATGTGTCACCATGGCTTCGTGATCTAACCATATTCTACACACAACAGCAGCGAAAAGTAGCAAAAGTCAGTTACAATTCAAGTACAAAATAGCAGACAGTTGCAGAACAAAACATTATATAGAGTGGAGGAAGTGCGAACCACGCATTTTTAAGTGCGGCCGCATATAGGGTTCTGCGGACTGCACAATTTGAAAGTGCGACCGCAGGGATGATTGTGCAGTCTCCACAATATTGAATGCGACCGCGCATTTTGGAGTGCGGCCGCACATTGAAGTCTGTAAAATGGAAACTCTCTGATGATAGAGAATTTCTTGATCTGCGGTCGCACACACATTTCTGCGGCCGCCGTTGAATTTTCGGACCGCACAATTTAAAGTACGGTCCGCACAATCATGCAGTACCAAATACCCTAGCCTACTGATCTGCGGACCGCACAATTCAAAACCTAATTGGGCAGAGTTCTAGGGCTCATACTTCTACGCACAATTTGAACATGATAGTAGCAATTAAATCATTCCAACCAAATACCCATCACCGATACATCACTTAGAAGTTTACCTAACAGCAATTATAGCCCACATGGTCATGAATTTGACGAATGGTCTAATAGTAACCTAACAAATTATAAACTAAACTAATAAAATTGAAAAATTCTAAAGAGGAATTGAACATACTAGTGATGAAGTAGTGTTAAGGAATGATCAAGGACGATGAACTAAGTGTCAGATGAGTGAATCATTTAAGTGCACTAATTTTCCCTTTGTTTTATTTCTCAGGGTTTGTAAAGTTTTAACAGTAGAATGAGACCCACTATTTATACTTAACGGGAAGGCCAAGGGTTCAAGAGGTGAGTGCAGCCGCAGAATTCCTTCTGCGGTCCGCACTCTGATACATGTCTGCATTTTCCCTTTGATGATTCTGCGATCCGCACAATTACGTGTGCTGCCACAGATTTTGGTGTGGATCGCATATTTCCTTGTGCGGACGCACTTTGGACATTCCTCTGACAGAAAAAATTCAGAGAGTTTGTAATTTTTTATATCCAGTTGTGCGGTCCGCACAAGAATTGTGCGGCCGTAGATCGCTTCTACTGTGGAACTCCTAATTTTTGCGGTCCGCACTTGTTTCCATACTTAGCCAATTTTTCTGAGCATAGTCCCTGAAAAACACTTATTCCTGCAATACACTTCAAAACCAGTTAGCACAAAATAATACCTATCTAAAGAAGAAGAAAAAAGAAAGAAAAAGGAACACGCGTTGCCTCCTAAGAAGCGCCTGATTTAACATCGTGGCACGCCGCAGATTACCATCACTTCAAATGAATCACATCTACCACGTGGCCATCGTCAGCTTGTCCCAAGTAATTCTTCACCCGGTGACCATTGACCCGGAATACCTCATCATTTTTTTTTCAAGTCCAATGCACAAAAAGGTGTCACCGACAATTTCAAAAGGACCACTCCATTTGGATTTCAGCTTTTCGAGAAACATCCTCAATCATGAGTTGAACAACAACACAAGATCGCCCACCTTGAATTCCCTGTTTTGGATGTATTTTTCATGAATGTAATTCATTCTGTCTTTGTACAAGGAGAACTTGCATATGCATGGTACCGGAATTCATCTAGCTCATTCAAATGTGCAACTCGCAATGTGGCAGCTCCATACCAATCAAGATTTAACTTCTTCAAATCCCACATGAACGTGTGATCAAGTTCCACCGGAAGATGACAAGCTTTTCCAAACACCAACCGGTATGGAGACATCTCAATAGGAGTTTTGAAAGCAGTCTGATAAGCCCACAGTACATCATCCAGCTTCTTTGACCAATCTGTCTGTTTAGCATTCACTGACTTGGACAATATACTCTTGATCTCCCGGTTGGATGCTTCCACTTGTCCGCTTGCTTGAGGGTAATAGGGAGTCGTGACTTCATGAGTGACACCATACTTGCTAAGCAAGGTGTCAAAAGATATATTGCAGAAATGCGACCGTCTATCGCTTATGATGGCCCACAGAGTACCAAACCTTGTGAAGATGTTCTTTTTCAAAAATATAACCACACTTCTTGCTTCCTTGTTGGATAGAGAAACGGCCTCAACCCATATTGGCACATAATCCACTGCTACCAAAATGTATGTGTTCCCACAAGAGCTTACAAACGGTCCCATGAAGTCAATACCCCACACATCAAAAATATCAATTTCCAAGATGGTGGTGAAGGGCATTTCATTTTTCCTTAAGATCTCACCGGCCCTTTGACATTCATCACAACTCTTGACTAGATCACTTGCATCCTTGTAGAGAGTAGGCCAATAGAGTCCACAACTCAACACTTTGGCCGCCGCGTTCTTGCTCCACCATGGTGACCACCATGTGGTGAAGAATGACAAGCCCCAAGAATTTCAACTTGTTCCTCCTCCGGCACACATCTTCTAATCACGCCATCGGTATAAATCTAGAAGAGGTACGGTTCATCCAAATAATAGTCTTGGCATTAACGTTTGAGCTTCTTCCTTTGGTTTGAAGAGAACTAATCCGGGATAATACAACTCACAAGATAATTTGCTAAATCAGCAAACCATGGAATCTCGGTCATTGAAATGGCTAGAAGTTTCTCATAGGGGAAGGAGTCATTGATTTCAAGGTTGTCATGTGGCCTCCCCTCCTCCTCCAAGCGAAACAAGCGGTCCGCCACTTGGTTTTCACTGCCTTTGCGTTCTTGGATGTTTGTATCGAACTCTTGCAATAAAAACACCCATCTCATTAACCTAGCCTTTGAATATTTCTTGCTCATAAGGTACCGAAGTACCGCATGATCCATGTGGACAATCACCTTTGTACCCATCAAGTACGGGTGGGACTTCTCCATATCGAAAATAATAGCAAGGAGCTCTTTTTCGGTCACAATAAAATTGACTTGGGCATCTTTATGGTCTTACTAGCAGAGTAGACAGGATGAAAGATCTTGTTGATACGTTGCCCTAAAACTGCTCCAACCGCCATGAGCTCAAAAGGTGACCTCCAATTTGGGACTGTGATAACAGGAGTAGTTGTCAACTTAAACTTGAGCAATTCAAATGCTCTCATGCAATCCTCACTGAAGTGAAATTTGGCATCTTTCTCCAAAATCTTACACAAGGGGTTCATCACGTTGGAAAGATCTTTGATGAAACGCTAGTAGAATACCCCATGAACCAAGAAACTCCTCATTCCCTTCACGGATGTTGGAAGTGGAATTTTAGAAATAACCTCTATTTTCTCCTTGTCGACCTCAATCCCCTTCTTTGAAATTTTGTGGCCAAGGACAATACCCTCCTCGGCCATGAAATGTAATTTCTCCCAATTCAACACCAAGTTCATCTCTTCACATCTTGGCAAGACCTTATCCAAATTTTACAAGCAATCATCAAAGGAATCCCTGACTACCGAAAAGTCATTCATGAAGACTTCAAGGTAATCCTCTACCATATCCATAAAGATCTCCATCTTACACCGTTGGAAAATTTCCAGTGCATTGCATAAGCCGAATTCCATCCGCTCGTAAGCAAAAGTTCCATAGGGACAAGTGAAAGTTATTTCTCTTGATCTTCTGAGGTAATAAGGATTTGATTGTAGCACGAATACCCATCTAAAAAGCAATAGAATGTCGGGCTGGCCAATTGATCAAGAATTTGGTCAGGAAAGGGAAGCAAGAAATGGTCTTTCCTTAAGACTTTGTGTAGCTTCCGATAGTCCATGCACACTCTCCACCCAGTCACCGTTCTTGTTGGAATCAACTCATTTTTATCATTTGTGACCATATTTATGCCCCCTTTTTTCGAACACGTTGCACCGGAGAAGTCCATGAACTGTTAGAAATGGGGTAGACAACCCCGGCATCCAACAACTTTACGATCTCCTTTTTGACCACCTCTTGCATTGCTTCATTTAGCCTCCTTTGGTGTTCAATGGAGGATTTGGCATCCTCCTCCAAATTAATCTTGTGGATGCAAAATGTGGGGCTTATTCCCCGAATATCCACCAATGTCCATCCAATATCTTTTTTCCTCTTTTGTAACACCGCCAATGTAGAATCTACCTACACGCTAGTCAAGCAAGAGGAAAGAATAACTGGTAAAGTATAACAAGGGACAAGGAATTCATACCTGGGATGCGGAGGCAATGGATTTAACTCCAAAATTGGAGGCTTCTCAATTGAGGGCTTTGTTGGAGGAGTCTTCTGATTTTCAAGATCCAAGGACAATTTGCGGGGTTCATAAGTGTACGACCCAATTCCTTGCAATGAGTTCACGCATTCCACGAAGACATCCATCTCGTCATCATCAAGGTTAATCAAGACAGCTTCCAATGTATCATCAACATTCATCGTGGAACTAGTATCATCAATAATCACATCAGTCACCATGTCCAAAAACTAACACACTTCATTGCTATTCGGGTGCCTCATAGATTTGCACACATGGAACACCACATTTTCATCACGCACCCGAAAAGTGAGTTCACCGGCTTCCACATCAACAAGAGCCTTCCCCGTAGCAAGGAAAGGTCTACCAAGAATAATCGGCACCTCAATAGTCCACTTCACAATCAAGAATCACAAAATCCGTCGGGAGAATAAACTTGTCAACTCGAACCAATACATCTTCAATAACACCCAATGGTCTTTTCATTGTCCGGTCGACCATTTGTAATCTCATAGATGTGTGTCTTGGTTGCCTAATTCCTAATGTCTTGAAAATAGAGTAGAGCATCAAGTTGATACTTTTCCTAAGATCACAAAGAGCCTTTGCAAATTCGGCACTTCCAATGGTACAAGGAATAGTAAAAGCACCGGGATCTTCTAACTTTTGAGCCATCGAATGCACAATTGCACTAACTTGGTGAGTGACTTTGATAGCTTCAAAATTCATCGATCTCTTCTTTGTCACCAAGTCTTTCATAAACTTAGCATATCCGGGCATTTGCTCCAAAGCTTCAACCAAAGGAACATTTATAGAGAGACTTTTCATCATATCAATGGACTTCTTGAATTGATTCTAGCCATTTTTCTTAGCAAGTCTTTGAGGATAGGGAGGAGGTGGCTTAGTCAATGGTGTCTTAGCTCTTTGCACTACCGGTTCTGGTATGTCAATCACATGATCCCTAGCGGGTTCACGTCCTCTTGGGTCTCTTCCACTAAGTCATCAATATCAATCCGCACTTCATCATTTGGTTGCACAACATTGTTTGGGATCTCCTCTTCTTCTACCACTTGCTCATCATCCACAAGTAACCTTTGACTTGAGGAAGGTGCATTCCCACCTTTTCCACTTCTTGTAGTAACTTCCATGGAATGTCTCGTAGTGTTCCCACCCTTCGGGTTCACCAATGTATCACTTGGTAATGCCCCCTTAGGACGCGAATTGAATGCTTGAGAGATTTGACCCATTTGCACTTCTAAGTTACAGATTGATGTATTGTGAGAAGCAAGTTGGCATCGGAATTGGCATTCATCTCCATCATTTGCTTAAACATGTTTTCAATGCGACCCATTTCATTGTTGAAGGAACTAGGACCATGAGAAGGATAGGGAGGTGGGTTGCTCGGTTGTTGGTACACTGGGGGCCTTTGAAAGACCGACCCCCAATTTTCTTGATTGTTGGTCCACCCTCCTTGGTTGTTACCTCCCCAATTGCCTTGATTGTTATTATTTTTCCAATTTACTTGGTTGTTGTTTCCATTCCAATTGCGTTTATTGTTCCCACCATTCAAATTACATTGGTTGCTAGAATTACAATTGCCTTGATTGTTTGAAGGTCTCCATGCGGACGTCAGGGTTTTTGACATTATTGGGACAACTCATTTCCTTTTGGGAAAAGGGATGTAAGGAATTTGAAGAGTCTCCACCTAACAAATTAAGGTGTGTTAGGGCACCTATTACGAGTCATTTATAACACTAATTGTATAACCAAAGATTGGGTAAGGACTTGAATTTACTTCAAGGGGAAGGTGTGAGGCACCCCTATAAGTCCACAACTGTGGGTCCCGGCCGAACTTACTTTGTGAATTAATCAAGTGTAAATAAGCAGTCTAAGCACACATATGTAAATGAATAAAGGTTTTAACAGATTAGCGGTCTAGGCACACATATGTAAATGGGTGAAAGGGGTCCTAAGTTATTTATCCTATAGGATCATATCGACGCAATGCCCGGTAATCACTCCTCGATGAGGGGCTACACGTTGCATTAGCGCACAGATCATCATATCCGTTTCTACCCATTATCCCACCCCTTAGTGGTTATCAATCAAGTTTTTATTTAACGAACTCTAAGCATGTTGTTACCAGTCCCTTCCTTGTGGTCCCGGACGAGTTTAGGACCTCTAAATCTGGCAGTTCTAGACAACCACTAAGGTGTTTAAAAGGGAAAAATCTAGGCGACAAAAAAATAACAGGTAGGACAAGCAACTAGGTGAAGAAGTAGTTAGAAGGCTCATGTTTACCTCCACACGTATATAGGCAAATAAACAGCACTTCTCAAACACAGGTTCATGTAATTTTTAGAAAGAATCCTAGGATAGGATGTCTAGTTGAACATTAATACACAGAACATGCAACACTTGTTTCAAAACTCAATTGCAGGGTCCTAATCAATTTTCTTACTGATTTTAAAACCTGTATGACTGGAGCAGTTTAAACACAATCAAAATGCAGTTTCAAGTTTTATAAGGAGATTAATTACCTAAGGTCTGCCTAGGCGTGGGACTATATGCAATCACAGTTATAGGAGCTATTTAAACAATTTGAGATTATTCAACCTATGGGCATGCTCATCTAGGTGATACAGATTATAACAAGTGATTTATACCAATTTGTATTTAGAGACATGATACCTACGCATGAGGCTGTTTTAAACCTTTTCATGGACAGTTGTTTATCTAGTCGAAATAGACATGATTCAAAATGGATGCAAACAGAGTCCTAAGAACAGGATATCTAATGCACACAGAGATGACTATTTTATTAGGCAGTTTTAATAGCCTAGTGGCATGATTTCTAAATGATCATGAATTAAACAGAATCAGAAATAGAGTGATCGTTTACCACATGTTTCTAATATGCAGAGAAATAAATGTGAGTGCCCTAAAACAGGATATCTAATGCACAGATTCAGCATAGTTTTAGTACAAATAACATAGCAATCATAGAACATGATTTCTAGTGCATCACACAAGCCTAGAACATGATTTCTAGAGCGGATTAGCATAATGTAAATCCTAAATCCTACCCAACTTTACCCCACAGGATCATATAGCTACCCTCCCTTTTCACTAGTTACCCTAATATTTGTTTACAAAGGATTATTACAAACCAGGATTACATAAATTACATAAAGGAAGTATAAATTAAACTATAGGGAGCATGAAGCAAGTTTAAAGCAAACCTGGGGATACCAGACCTTCAGTAGTCTCAAATGCCAAGGATTTCATAGCCAAGTTTGTGTCCATGTGTGTTAGAGTTCCCTAAGGACCTCAAGGATCCCGGGCAGACTCACACCCAGATTTTCCACCATAGGGACTAAATATGTGTAGTGTGGAATGGCCAGCCCCAGTGTGCCAGAGTTCAAAGGAATCTCAAAAGGATCCCAAAGCAGTACACATACTGGAGGGGCAAAACATATTGACTTAAGAGTAAATTGAGAGTGCTTGACATAGTTTTGAAAAGGTTTTTTGGTAAAACAGTATAAAGAGGACTCTAGGAGTGAAAAGGTTTTGAAAAATAGGAAATAGTTTGGTGATTAAACAGTTTAAGTAAATAGTATTGAAACACTTTTGAAATCAGAACACAGATCAATTGGAATACTTATCAAACATATTCCAAACAGGGATTGAGGGGATTGGGGACACATATAATACACATTAGTGTATAATGGAGCACATAAATAACAGGATGCACAGAAATTTTGAAGAGTTTTATAGAATTACTAAGTTAGTTATAAAGGGGTAGGCCAAGATTTTCTGAAATAGAAATTATTTTTAAGAGAAGGCCAAGAGTGAAAATCATTCAAGAGAACAGTAAGAACACATTTTTTTTTAAATCAATTCTGAAGAGAGTAAGTTGAATACATAGTCAATCAGCCATATAATACATAGACTTTTAACAAACCAATGTCACACAGGGATGAGAGGGGGCTGGGAACATATAGGATCCACATTGGGGTCTACATGGACAGGGTATAGGGAAACAGACAACAACTACATAAAACACTTAGGGTCTTAGAGACTTAGCATGTCAGTCGTGTACAGCAAACAATTAAGACATAGATCATACATGTAAGGTAGAAAGCAGGACATGTCTTTAAACAGGATTAAGTATACAGGAAAGGTCAATCACATACATCAAGTAACCAACAGGATCACATAGTTAAGGGATTAAATAGAAGTCAACAAACAGATTGGTTAGGCATCAGATAACTAAGTGAAGTGTAGAAATGCTAATTATACATTGAATAGGATAGAACTTAAACATGCTAAGCAAAGCACTAAACATGAAAATAGGTTGAATTCATGGTCAATGAAATAGGGCAGTAATGAAACACATAGAGTTTAGGTTTTAAAATCTAATCAGAGACATACCAGTGAAGGAAGAGAGCACAGAATGTAAAGCAAGTGTAGTTCAATATATAGCCTTGGCTTACAGCCGGCTAGACCAGTGATTATCACAATTGGCAGAGAAAGAGAAGAGAAAGTTTGAGTGTAGGTGTGTTTTTCAACTAATGTTCATGTGTCCAAGAATTTAAATAAGAGAGTTTATATAGCATTTCGAGAGCAAAACAGAATAAGGTAAAAGAGATCAATCACTCAGCAATTAAGGAAATCACAGAATCAATTCACACGCCAAATCAGTACAGTCTTCCCTTAATTAAGGGTAATCAACCAACGGTAAGGATAGGTAATATTTAAGGAAAGAAATACAAATCAGATTTAAGCAAAGGGATAAATAAACAGGAGTCTAATTAAGGAAATAATCGTGAAGAATCAGTGAATATTACGGGTATTCAAATAAGGTAAGAAGACCAATTAAAGTCATAAACAAGGGAATAAATCAGGGATTATGCACATAAGTTTTAACGGAGCGAATCAGTAAATCAAAATTCAAAGTAATACTGACTTATGGGGAGAAAATATCAGTTTCCACAAAATAGACAAATAGGCTAAATAAAATTTCACAAACACATAGAAATTATCCGAAGAACCGACTCAGAAACCCTAATAGAGATGAACTAGGGTAAAAATCACAAGGCACTGAATTAGACTAAGGGAAAATCGTGTAGTCAAAACACAGAACGTAACAATGCAACAAGTAACACGGCAAAACTCAGAATCGAACCAAAACATAAAAAAATTAGGTTTTTCACATAAATCAACTAGGCTTAGGCAGCCTTAGCATAAATCGGTCAAAAGCACATAAGAACAAACTATTAAACATTAAAAAATCAGAAAACCTTTGAGAAGATGACTTAGGATAAACCCTAGTTTAGGAAAAATGGGAAATCAGTTGAAAAAACCAGAAAACTTTCAAGGAAGCATGTGAAATATGTTCAATCAGTCTCATATCTGTACAGATCGGAGACCAAAGTTAGGGTTTTAGAAAATACAACAGAGAAGAGAACATAGTCTTAGGAAAACATGGATTTGTAACAAAAATAAGAAGATTCTTACCCAATGGTCGAGCCAAATGGCCTGAAAAAGGCAAGAAAACCCAAAGGTGTAGAATAGACCTACCTAGGTCCCTTGAAATCTCCTCAAGGATCTAGGAGACGGAGATACCATAGCACATAGGAGGCTATTAGAGGCCTGAGGTGGTGAAGAACTGCCATAGAATGGCAGTATAGGCTAGTGACGGCGGGGGGAATTAAGGTTTTTCCTAGAGAGCGTTTGAGAGAGAAAGGGGAAGAGTGACGGCGGAGGAAGGGAGTAGAATGATTAGGGTTAGGGGGTCTTTTGGTTTAATTAAGGTAAGGGGATCCTGGATCGTTGATAAAAAATGATCAACGGCCATGATTGGCCAAGGGGCTTTGGGTCGGGCAGATAGGGTATCGGCCTATTATATTGGGCTGGTTTAGTTAGGTATTTGAGCTAGTTTTATAAGGCTGAAATCGAAATAGAAATGGCCATTTGTTAAATATCCCAAATAAATTGACTAAAATAATTTGTAGAATAATTAATAATTATAAAAAATGAATTTCATGCATAGAAATGTCTTGAAAAATGGTTATTTAGCATTTAAAAATATAATGGGCTAATTTCTGGTAGTAAAATTATACAAAATTGTATGCATGGTCTATAATTGCAAAGTTATTGCAATTGTAGCCAAAAGGTACCAAATTGGCTATTTATAGAATAATTTGGACTTAATAAGCCCATAAATAGTAATATTAAATCAAGAAATGTTTTGAAATAATTTTGTGATGTAATTTTATGCTTATTTATTCGAAATAAAATACTGGCAAATTAATAAAAATATGAAATTGTGGAAAAATACCAAATGACGCCAATGCATGATTTTGAAGGTATATATGCAATTTAAAAATTATTTTGGTAAAAAATTGGGTATCAACAGTTGTTGACTAGGGCTTTGATAGTTGTTTCTTTGCCCCTGAAAGTTGTTCACATATTGGACCTCTTCATCTTGATTATTGTAAGAATCCCCTTGATCATACCCACTATCATTCTGCACAAAATTGTCCACTCTTTGTTGCACTTGTGGAATTCTTGTTTTTCTCTTGTTTACCATAATATTAACACCCTCCATAGCACTGACTTGCTTCGGGTTTTTCACTTGTTGAAGTTGAGCCTTTGCCAATTGGTTCATGGTGGTTGTCAACTCGGTTATGGCTTGCCCATGGTCATGTAACTCTTTGTGAAGAAAAATCATATTTTGATCACCTTGTGGAACATTGTCTCTAGATTGACATACCGATGAAGTATCCCCCATCTCATCCAAAATACCACACGCCTCCGCATAAGGCATAGTCATGAAGTTCCCACCGGCAAGTTGATTCACTACACATTTGTTGGTGGTATTGATCCCCCGATAAAAATTTTGTTGAATCATGTTCTCCATCATATCATTGTTGGGCACTCTTTCACCATTGTTCTATATATTTCCCATATCTTTTGTAGCGGTTCATTAGGCTCTTGCTTGAATGCTAAAACTTTATCCCGAAGAATATCCATGTGCCCAGGAGAGAAGTACTTTGAAATGAATTTCTCCGAAAGTTCATCCCACGTCCGAATTGAATGATTTGGAAAATGCTCCAACCAATATAAAGATTTCCCCCATAGAGAGAAGGGAAAAAGCCTTAGCCTCAAAGCATCCTCGGAGACATTTGTTTGTTTGCTTCCCCGACACGTATCAACAAACCCCATCAAATGGTTATAAGCATTTTGACACGGTGCACCAGTGAAGAACCCTCGTTTCTCGAGAAAAGTGAGCATCACATTGGTTATTTGAAAGTTGATCACCCTAATACGGGGTGGGGAAATAGCACTTTCATACCCTTCATTCGACAACACCCGGTGTGGAGCCGCTCGTGGTGGAGGTGGGGGTGGAAAGGGAACAATGTCATTAGGCAGTCGGCCTCGCCTATTAGCTTGAGGTTCAAGAGGAACCTCATCCATTACATCATCATCAACGTCCACATCCGCCACATTTGTGTTTCTGAGCTAGTTGTTTGCCATGATTGCACCTACAATACTCACACGCAGTGGCGGAGGTAGAGTGTCGGGACCGGGTTCGGCCGAACCCAGTAACTTTGATTCAAACCCTGTATTTTTCTTACAAAATTCATTAAATATGCAAAATGATTAATTTGGAACCTAGTAACTTTTAACGATTAGAGTCCTGAACCTAGAAGCATGAAATCCTAGCTCTGCCTCTACTCACATGTTAGTAACAAGGAAGGAAAATAAGACAATACACACACAAAACCAAATATATAGCTAAATCTATTGTTAGCTCCCCAGCAACAGCGCCAAAAATTGATCTCGTCCAAGTCACACCTCTATTTGAGGTTGTGAAACAGTCGGAGCAATAATAGTACCCAACAAAGAGTCGGGGTCGATTTTCCACAGGGAGCTATGAATGGGATTAGGAGTGTATATTTTGGTGAATGCGCCTGAATTATCTCGGATTACACTTCCACAAAAATTGGTTTGTTTTTAAATCTATTTTAATCTACGGATGACAACTAACGATTAAAACTAGAAAATTGTTTTTGATTTTTTTCCAAATAGTAAAAAGTCCTAGGGCTATAACCTTCACCTAGGATTTCACTTAATGGGTTGTAAGCCTTAAAGCTTGTTTTCTTGGTCGGAGTGGATTATAGCTATCAACACTCGATTACCCACTCAATACCTCTCGGTCCGAGAGTGCTTTTTTCCAATTTTTCTTTCTCAAGTCCAAATGGGTATTGCATAAATCAGTTGATAATAAGCTCAAGTCGGGTTTTACTATCTCTAGATTCAACCTTTTAATTGGGTTTATCAATCTCTCGATCGACCCAATTCCTTGCTTGCCAAGTTTTCCTAGACTAAGTCTCTCTTTCTCAAGAGAGACTAAGTCAATTTAGGCATGAAATAATGTTTACAACCATTAAATCCTCAATTAAAAGCAACAACATGGATAGATAATCAACATCCAACCACAAACAAACAATTAATCAAACACACATTAAGTTTACACTGTAGGATTGGGTCACAACCCTAGTGAAAATCTAGCTACTCATGCTTTAAATAGAAGATAGAGAAGAAGAAGTGATAATTAAACCCATATTAATGATTGAAATGTTAAAACTAATATTCAAAAAAGCTCAAAATAGCTAAAAATAACAAAAGAAGGAAAGAAAGCGGCTGCTGATGTCAAAAGGTACAAAAGTTAACCTAAATATATGAAATTATTCTATTTATACAGTGCTGAAATTTTCGGACAAAATTGTCGTTTTCGAAGGTTCTGCGGCCGCACAATTCCATGTGTTGTCTGCACTTGGCTTCAGCCTTGACAGGAATTGAATCTGCGGCTGCACAATTCTGAACTGCGGTTGCATCTCTCATATTCTGCGGTTCGCACATTTCTGGGTGCGGGCGCACAGGGCTCTTTTGCGGAACGCACATTTCTGAGTGCGACCACATTAGCTGACTTCTGCAGCTGCACAATAGTTATGCGGTCCGCGCTTCTTCTGAGCTTGAAATGAGAACTCTGTGAACTTTTGATATTGCTTAGCTTCTGCGGCTGCACATTTCATGTGCGGACCACACTTTGCACTTGGGCTCTGATAAGTCTTCCTTTAGAATCTGCGTCCGTGGATGGAAATCTGCGGACCGCACTTTGAGCTTATGTGCCTGATTTTGTCCTCGAGTTCAGACACTCCTTCTTTAGTCGGATTTCATTTTAGTGGCTCATTATCCAATTACTCCTGGAATTAAGCATATTTAATCAGTTTTCGGGAATACAATTAAACGTTTTTAGACTAATATGAAAGTAAAAAGGTGCTAATAAGTAGTTAAAATCCCCACTTATTATTCACTGACAGGGTTATCTCCCCTTTAGTAGTTTCACATGACATGTTGACTCCGTTTAAAAGCCGGACTGCATGCACTATTTGGTCTTGTAGACCTAGTAGTTCTACGACCCTAGATTTGATGATATTGGCCGAGCTACCTTGGATCAATTAATATACGCGTAACTCGAGATTTATTTATGAGTACAGATATTATCAGTGCAGTGCATCGTTATGCAGTTGCACGATGCCTTCAGCGTCCTCATTGTCGAAAGAGATGGTCCCCTCAAACATGTAATATCATTTTTATTTTTCCCTTGTAATGGACACCTTAGTGCGCTTTAGCATTGGCCCTTAAGGGACGTCGATTCCACCAATAATCATGTTAATGACGTGCTAAGTTTCCTCTTGCTCAGTCTGTTTGTTGGAGTCCCTATTACTGAAGTGATTTTTGGCTCGATCACTAAGAAATTCTCGGAGGTGCCCGGTATTGAATAATCAGGCCACTTCTTCTCTCAGTTGTCGGTAGTCTTCAGTCCTGTGGTCGTGAGTTCCATGATACTTACACATCAGGTTGGGGTCTCTTTGGAAGGATCGGACTGCAATGGCCAAGGCCACTTTGTATCTTTGATGTGTCCAATGGCAGATACGACGCTGGCAGGATCGATGCTGAAGTTGTACTCCGATAACCTTGGTGCCTCCCTGGCCCCGAGCGGTCTATCGAAATCGTTTTTACTCATGAGTTCTCGGCTATTAAGTCCTTGATCACTCTTTTTTCATTCCTTGCAAGCTTAGGTCAGACCCGCTACCCTTTCGATCTCTGTTGTATGGTTGATACCTATCTCTATTCAGTATTGGTTCATAGTCCACAACTCTTTTAGACTTGTCATTAGTTCTGATGGGATAAACGAACCCGGAGGGTTCCCCGAGCTGATCATTCTCTACTCTAATTTTTGATTGTACCTATTATGAACGTCAGCCCAAGTTATCGCCAGCTACTTTATCAAGTTCTGTTTCAGCTCCTGTGAAGCCAAGGAGCTTTGGGGGTTGAGTCCTTGAGTGAACGCCTGAACGACCCAATCGTCCGCGACTGGAGGCAGGTCCATTCGTTCCATTTGGAATCTCGACACGAATTTCCTGAGCATTTCATTGTCTCTTTGTTTCACTTTGAAAAGGTCCAATATTTTGGTCTCGACCTTGATGGTCCTGGAGTGATCTTTTATGAAGGCATCTGCAAGCATAGAAAATGTATCAATGGAATTAGGGGGTAAGCTGTGATACCATATCATTGCTCCTTTCGACGAGGTTTCTTCAAACTTTTTCAGCAGAACATACTCGATTTCATCATCCTCTAAGTCGTTTCCCTTGATAGCACATGTGTAGGTGGTCAGGTGCTCATTTGTATCCGTGGTTCCATTATACTTTGGAATTTCGGGCATACGGGACTGACTCGAGATCGTTTTTGGTGCCGCTCCCGTAAGGAAAGGTTTTTGGATAAATTTCTTGAAGTCCAGGCCTTTCAATATCGGGGTTCTCCCGGGATTTAATCAACTATGGAGTTATAGGTCTCAATTTTTTTGTCGTTGGCTTCGATCTTCTTTTCTCATAATTCCACCCGGTTTGTCAGTTTCTCAAGCATCTTTATTATTTCGGGGTTGGTCCTGGATTCGACTTCACCCGGCCTTTCCGTGGTTTGTTCATTTCTTCGGTTGTTTTCCCTAGATGGTCCGGGCTCAACTGGGGGCGCGGCTTTGGTTCTGTAGTTGGACTATCGCTGCCTGTTGAGATTGCAAGATTTCGAAGATCACCCGCAGATTGATTACATCGCCTTCACCGTCATGCGTACCCGGGCTATTGATCGGGCTCCTCCGCGGACGCTGTTCTCGGGGTTGGTAGGAAAGTTCGCGTCGAGGGCCACATGTGAGTTGGCATCGATTGGGTATGCAACTGGAACTCCTTTGGGGTCAACAGGGGTACCTCGATGCTGGGCTTTATATTTTTGTTCTCGCCATGGTGGCCAGACTCAACATCAATTTTCAAGTGAGCAGATTGGGAGTTTGACATTCTTAAGTTGACCCGAAATTAAAATCTCAAAGAACAAGCGTAAAATAGAGTGCGTTATGGAAATTTGTATCAAATTACCACTATCATCCTTAGCTCCATGGTGGGCGCTAAATTTTTACCCTTGAAAACGGATAATAATTGAATTTATATACTGTTTTAAGGATATGTGGATCAATTCAATACAAGTGATCAGTGACGTTAAATTAAGCAAATAAAAGACGTAATAAATTATCAAACCAATGATGAGAGTGACCCCGAACTCGATTAATAGTTTAACAAAGAAACTGTCTTTGGTACCGAGTTTGCATTTATGAAGAAGTTATTAACAAAAAATAAGAACTTTGAATAACCTTCTAAAAAACTAGAAGTAAATTGCCTCGTTATGCAGGTTCCAATGTCCCTAATGAATAATAAGCTTCTCTCTTATATAGTGAGGGGGTTTTGCCCTAAGTACAATCTTAAGAAATGTAAAAATCTTTCATTTCGCTAATCACTGATTTTCTGCCGATACGGGTCGAGATTCACGCCGTGATATCCGGTTGGGCGCGGACATCACAACCCTTTGTTAGTCGTGTGTGATTTTTTGGTAATGATCTCCGAAGTCTCGGGGCTCGAATCGGACCCGGAGGACGTGGTCATGATGCCCCCGAGAGCAAGTATTTTGCTCGAGCCCTGACACGAGGAGCTCCTCTCTCCGTTTCCGACTCCTTACGATCACGTCCCTGCTCCATTTGCCTCACCAGGAAACCGAGGTGCTTAGTGGGTATGGCTTTACCCGTATACAAAAGATAAGGTCTGCATACGTACTACTCTCCTCAGACATCACTTGTGAAGTTTTTTGTTGTTGTTGTTGTTGTTGGCCACATAAAACTCATCAACCAGGCTTGGTTCCTATCTCCTTAGAACAGATCTTGTTCAAGTAAGATCGTTTTTTACGACCTTCTTTATACATAAATTAAAGAACTAATAATTGTAAAAATTGCGCGGGGTACCCTATTTGGTCGCCCCCATTTAACCTATACCCACTTTTTAAAAAACTTTTAACTTGTACCCACTTTTTAAATAACTTCAGCTCCTCTTTCCCTCGCTGAGCTGAAGTTCACCAGTTAAGCTGAAGTTCGCCAGTTATAAAGACAAAACTTCAGCATACGGGGCTGAAGTTCCCCAATTACAAAGACAAAAGAGCTGAAGTTTCCCAGTTACAAACTTCAGCTCTAGAGCTGACGTTCCAAAAACAACAACTTCAGCATACGGGGTCTTTGTAAACTGGGGAACTTCAGCCCTTATGCTGAAGTTGTTGTCTTTATAACTTGGGAACTTCAGCCCGTATGCTGAAGTTCCCCGTTTACAAAAGACAAAACGTCAGCTCTAGAGCTGAAGTTCCCCAGTGTAACTGGGGGAACTTCAGCCCCGTATGCTGAAGTTTTTATCTTTGAAAATGGGAAACTCCAGCATCGTATGCTGAAGTTGTTGTCTTTATAACTTGGGAACTTCAGCCCGTATGCTGAAGTTCCCCGTTTACAAAAGACAAAACGTCAGCTCTAGAGCTGAAGTTCCCCAGTGTAACTGGGGGAACTTCAACCCCGTATGCTGAAGTTTTTGTCTTTATAATTGGGGAACTTTAGCATGAAGTTCCCCATTTACAAAGACGAAAACTTCAGTTTTCCATTTACTAGTTTTGAAGTTCGCAAGCTACTTCAGGCCCGTCTACTAGAATGCTGAAGTTTTGCGTGATTGCCTTTTCTACTTCAGCCTCGCATGCTGAAGTTATGCGCAAAAGCGGGTACGGATGCAATTTTTTTTACAAAGCGGGTATAAGTTAAAACGTGGCACAAAAAGTAAGTACGGATGCAAAAGCCCCCTAATAATTGTACAACTGTTTTGTTATGAGAATGAGAAAAAAGAACGTGGAGATAACATCTTTAAATAAATTTTGGACATGCCAGCCCAGAAAATCGTTTACTTTTCAATGTTATTTTAAAGTTTGATTATATTCATGAGCTGCACGTTAATGGAATCTCAGCGAAAGGGTTTCACATAAAAGAAATTTTTGCCTATAAGAACTGTTTGTAGATCCCATGTAAGAACACAGAGCTTATAACTTTAACAACAAACTTTTTTTCTTCAAAAAAATTTTCCTTTGGGAATGGATTTGAGAGATAATAATTCAGCTAAAACCAGATTAAGTGATGGGAGATACTTGGCCTATAAAGAGAGAGGTGTTCCAAAGGAGAAATCCAAATATAGAATTATATTTGTTCATGGCTTTGAAGGCCGCAAAGAAAGGGATTTTCTTGCACCCCGGGTATAACTGGATTAAGTTTATTTTGTCAGTCGACGTGTGCTTGGAGTGATGACAGTAGTGAAAATATAATAGAGATTTTTTTTTAAGGGTTTTAGCAAATTTCATTTAAACTATGAATATTCTCCCCTGATCTGATATAATATATATGGACATATGAGAAAAATAGATGCGAAGGGGTATCAATGATTTGGAGCCAAGAATATTTATTTATTTTTTTCTTTTTAAGGTTGAATGTTCTTTGATTTAGAGCCAAGAATATTTACCACCAGGTGTCAGAGGCGAATCCAGGTTTTTGAGAGGGTGGGTGCATTATTGTGAAGAGATGGATCTAGAATTTATATTTGATTGGTCTAACTTTAGTCTCTTACCAAAACTTACTATACTTTTATAGGTTCAAAATTATATTCTTTTTTAAAATTTTAGTAATTTTCACGTATATATCTTAAAACAATACCGTTTAGAGAGGGATCTGAACCGTCAATTTTTAATTGCACAATAATAATCTATTAGAATGGGTTCACGGACATATATTTAAATAATTTTGAGGAAATATAACATTGTGATACATGATTTAGCAAGAGGAGTATGGATTCATGTGAACACATATCTCTCTCCTTGGATACGTCTCTGCAGGTGTGTGGTGAGATAAATCAAATACCTCTACTTTTAATTAGAATTTTTTGGTTTGACTCTTAAATATGGAGAAATTCTATGTTAATGAGCCTTAGCATGAATTCGAATTAGTCAGACCAGCAGGTATGGAAAAAACTTGTACTTACATATTGTGACATATATCGATTAATTGATACGTTTTGGAAAATGAGTTAATTAGGATGTAGTGGTTGATTCTTGAAATAATGAACAGGAAATGATGAAGAATACGGAGATATATATAGTTCAATACGATAGAGCTGGATACGGGGAAAGTGATCCAAACACAAAACGATCCCTAAGGAGTGAAGCATCTGACATTGAGGAATTGGCTGATCACTTGCAATTAGGATCAAAGTTCTATATTATTTGTAGCCCAATGGGATGTTACCCAACTTGGAGTTGCATCAAACACATTTCCCACAGGTAAGATCAACTCTTTTGCATTACACACAGGCAGTGACACTAACGTACGCAGAATTTTTTATAAGCGGTTGGTTTTCCAAACTTGAGAACTGCAGCGCCTTAATCAGCGGACCAAGCAACGCAGATTTACCAAGTAGTTTCATTCTATACTATTTATAAGGATTTGTTAAATTTTGCATATCATTTATATATGTCTTTAGTGAAATTTTCTGACGAACTACTTCGCCTAAGGTAAATCTGCATTGCACACATACACACCTAAGTTTTACTTTGTAACACTAGCTTCGCATTGTGATTTATAAATATTACGCTTACATTCCTTGTTTTATATTTCTCTGTGACCGTTCATTTATCTAAATATAAAATGATTTTCTCCTTTAAATCTTTTAATGTTACAGGTTAGCAGGGGTAGCGTTTGTTGTTCCCATTGTGAATTACCAATGGCCATCCCTTCCTCGGAATCTCGCAAAGGATGATCAAAGGAAGAAAGACTTTTGGTGGATGATTATGACTGCTAAATATGTTCCTAAATTACTACAGTGGTGGGCAATTCGAAAAACTTCTTCTACCAATGATCCAAAAACTACATACTTTACTTCCAAGGATTTAGAGATTATAAAGAATATACCAGAATTTCAGGGTTTTAGTCCGGTAAACTTTCACTCAAATTCGCAGTTATCTCAATGTTTTCTGTACTATTTTTTATATATGTCCAAATTGTCTCGAGCTTTGAAGCAACGATAAAGTTATCTCCGTGTGACTTTTAGGTCACGGGTTCGAGCCGTGGAAGCAGCCACTAATGCCAACATTTGTTACGATGTCTACATCATACCCCTTAGGGTGCTGCATTATGTTAGGCTGTCTACATCACACCCCTTAAGGTGCGACTGTCCTTCCCTCGACCCTGCGGGATACTTTGTGCACCGAGCTGCCTTTTTTAAATATAACTTTTGGAGAGTAAGGTGGGATTTTCTACTTGCCATGGTACAGGAAAAACTAAGGAACAGAAGTGTTTTCAACAATCTTTGCAGTGATTTCCTTGTGGCTTTTAGTAGGTGGGATTTTGATCCTTTGGAGCTAAGCAATCCTTTTCCAGAAAATGGTCAGAGTTGTGTTCACATTTGGCAAGGCAGTGAGGATAAAATTATTAATCTGAAACTACAAAGGCATATTGCAGAAAGGTTACCTTGGATTCAATATCATGAAGTTCCTAATAATGGACATCTATTGATTTATGATACTACTGTTTGCGAAGCCATTTTAAGTTCTCTTTTGATTGGAGAAACTCCACCATCTTATCCAACTAAGTCATAGTTTATAGTCATCACTGTCACATCATCCACTGGAAACACCATCTTTCAAAAATGCAGGGTAAGGTTACATACTATAGGCCCTTGTGGTCCGGCCCTTCCCGGACCCCGCGCATAGCGGGAACTTAGTGCACCGGGCTGCCCTTTTTACCGTCACATAACAATGTTCAGATGTTACATATTGAATTTCCTTTTTTTGCCTTTTTTGTACTTATTGGATGATGTATTTCATAATGTGACATGTTACAAAAAAAAATTAAAACAAAACACTGTTATTAGCATATAATAGCACTTCAAAGCCAGTGTTCCTATAGCATGATACCAACATCTGTGATAATGTTCCTTCCTAATGCACCTAAAACATGTCAACTGTTTTACAGAAACAACCAGAAATTGAACACAATAATCTAAGAGCAAAAGCTCAAGGGTGAATTAGAGAGCCTTAACTGAAACAGTAGATAATGATAAACTTTTACCTCAGATTTATTACAAAAGCTAATGAAGTTCACAATTATCAGTTAAGTTGCTAATCAAACGTTTGCTCACGGTAGCTACCGTCTTACTCACAAATACATGATCGATGCTAAATTTCCATTATACAGTTTCACTCAACTAGTCAAAAGTTTCCTCAAGATGGTTTCACAAAAGCTAGCATTGTAAATTAACAAATGTCCAGCATTAGGAACCTCATGATATTGAATCCACGGAAGCTTCTCTGCTAAATAACGGTTGAGTTCACGTGGGATAATTCTGTCATCGTGGCCTTGCCAAAGATGAACAGAACCTTCGTTCTTTGGAAAAGGATTTGTAATCTCCGTTGGAGCAAAATCCCAGTTTCCAAAAGCTATTATCATGTCCCGATACAAACATTCAAACTCGCCCTGCTGTCGAACTTTTTCCTGGAGAAAAACATAGTTCCATTATTATGACTCCTTTAACAGTAAGCAAATAGCTAGTACAGCATTAGATGTCTTCCTCACTTATTTCATCAACAACGTCATCCGTCAAGAATAGACTACAGAAAAAATAGCGTTGTGAGGGTTTCTGCCAATGGAAGAGAACAGGCAACCAAAGACCACATCTTGATATGATTTCATCGAAATGTTTATTTGGCTAGATATTTAAAAACTTTGCTGATATTTTCATATCATCGTGATGTTTCTTGAAGGGAAGG
This sequence comes from Nicotiana paniculata, assembly GCA_005239505.1. Lineage (NCBI taxonomy): Eukaryota > Viridiplantae > Streptophyta > Magnoliopsida > Solanales > Solanaceae > Nicotiana > Nicotiana paniculata. The sequence goes on from MDKI01271244.1 coordinate 22,272, forward strand.
AACACAACAGCTCCCCAAATAAGAAACATCATGATGTTTCTTGTTCACTCTTGGCATAAGTATTGGGATCCCTATATCTGCAGACGACGTCTTTGTAGAAAGGACTAAGTTTATATAGCTCTCTTTGTTTTGTATACTTCTTATGTAACGGGGAAATCCTCTTTCTTTAATTAATATAATCTTCACTCTCATCGAAAATGAAAGTGAGAATCATTTACCTGACCAGGACTAGGGGCAGCTGATAACTGTTTCACTATTTCTAGATCTGGAGGACTAAATATGGCCATATTCCCTTCCGTAATACTTAAAGCGCGGAACCACTTTTGGTTCATCCACCAATGAACCAGCCATGGGGCATAATGTACAACCCTAAATGTTCGCTGATCTTGAGCAAGCATCTTTCCCAAAGCTTCTTTCGATAGTTTTGCAGGATAACAGGACCACCAGTAATTTACAAATGGAACAACAAGGGCAACTCCAGCCAGCCTGCGTAAACATTTCAATTGTTTGAATAAAAGGACTGAAATGGAACTTCTCCGGGTTTCTAATTTTAAACAATATGAAACAGGGTGAAGGGCATTTCTGAAAATCAAATAAAAAGATGAAAATGATACCTATGTGGTATGTACTTTAGGCAACTCCACAGAGGATAGGCTCCCATGGACAAGCCAAGCACATAAAACTTGGGTCCTAGTTGCAACTTATCCGCTAGCTCCTCAATGTCAAATGCTTCACTCTTTACTGAGCGCTTTGGATGTGGATCACTCTCTCCATAACCAGCACGATCATATTGTAGGAGATATATTTGGAGCTCTTGTATGAGGTCCTGGGGTACTTAAAACAGAATCAGCAAAATGGAATACAAAGTTCAAGTACCAAAGGTTTACTAAAGACGACCCCCAATTCTAAGGATAAAAGAAAAGCATATTGGTGTTGCAAATCCAAAGCCCATCATAAGTTTATAAAGTTCTCCATCTTCTCAACATGAGGTATAAGAAATAATAGACGAACTGCTTCCCATGTGTAATAGCTACTAAAATGAAGACGCTAAATATTCAGTTTTATAAATTTCCATCTACTAACTTTCATACCTGGGAAATAGGTAATGTCAAGTCTTTAGAACTATCAAAGCCATGAACAATAATGATCTTGTACTTTGCCTTCTCCTTCGCGATGCCTTCCTCTTTATAGGCTAGAAATCTCCCATCACTAAGTTGGACCCTTGGCGAAGTCACTGGAGGACCACCAGGTGAGCCACAAACTTTAGGAGGGGGAGGCTTAAGTAATGCCAGATAAGCCCATCCCAACACTCCAACTGTTGTTGCTACTGCTATTTGTGCAATCATAACTGAAAAGAGAAGTGATAAATAAGAGAATAGAGGAATAGGGTGCAAAACAAAATAGACAAAAATAGTAGTAATGAGGAGATTCGAATGCGGATGACACTGGAATAGTGATAACACATGACAGGTAATGGCCACTGCTTCCCCACTACCATTCTCAGCATAACCACAGCCAATCATCTATCCTAATACAGCCTAAATGCTATACGTTACAGAAATGTGAAGTCATAAACTTATTGCGCCTCGCTCATCTATTGACTTGGCTGCCAAAAACATTCTACCGAGAACCAACCTGGCACATTTTGCTTGCAGCTCACTCATAAATTACGAGAAATCCAAGCAAAGCCTATCTGACCTGATGCATATTCATCTGGACAAAGGGCATGTGTCTTAAGAACACATATCAAACATAATTTGACAGTACAACTCAGATCTCTAATCAGTCCTCTGGATGGCACTTATCATTAGAAGTTATACAACAAGAACAGATATGAGAAAAGTGTTTAGTAGGTAGCTAAGGCACAAGTGAAGCTTGGACACTACAAGGCATTAAAAGATGGACCCAAAAAAGCCATATAGCAATTTTTGGTGACAGATCATTGTGTTCACTATCATGCTCGAAAAAACTTTGCAATTGTACTTCAAATGCTCTGCATCTTACAAGACTCTGCCACAACAACAAACCCAGTGTAATCCCACAAGAGGGGTTTGGGGAGCGTAGTGTATATGCAGACCTTACCCCTACCTTTAAGAAGGCACTGTAGACTCTCGGCTCAGGAAAGATAAAAGGAACGAGCAAGATTCTGCCACAACAACAAACAATAATTTATCATCTAAAATATGCAATGCACTTGTAATAACAAGTTTCTCACACCAAAACCCACTCCTGATCATGTTTCTACAAGTACAACAGAAAATGGCACACATCAGGACATCCTAGCTAACAGAAATGGCATACATAAGAGCATTCTAAGTTTTGATGTAATATAACAATTGAGTTTCAAATTTCAGTAAGCCACACAATGGCTTTTAGTAAGAAGTCCGACCCCATTATCCCAGAAAAGATCTTAAATCTAATGGTTCGAAAACTGCATCTGCTGAATTTATTGTAAAAAGGATACAATTAACCAAAATAATCAAAAAGCCAATGACTACAGTCTACAGGGCATTCCCCTTTGGAAACATAAATTAACACATTCAAGAAAAACACATCTATCATTAGCCCCTTATTTAAGCAAATTGTTCGTCATATGCTCGTTTCAGAATACAAACAAGCAGAATATTCTTTTCATTTCTCCAAAATGGGTAAATGAAAACAGCACAGTGAAAGCAAATATATCAGATTAGTAGCAACTACAGTACAAAAATCAGCTGAAAAAGGTGTAATACAACACATAAGATTGAAATCAGTAGACCAAACCCAAATCTCGATGATTCAATAAAACAACAGAAGGTAAAATTGTAGAAAAAAGATCAAATTTTGAAAGGAAACCCACTTGAAGAAAGACGAAATGGGGTGTTATTCTTGGATTTTCTGGTGTGAGCTCTAGCAGAAGCAGCAGTTACTCTTTTACCACTTTGATTTACAGCCATTAGAACAAAGTATATGTATAATTGAGAGAATGAGCAGTGGGTAATTCTGTGGAAGGAATTATGCTGCCAATCCACTTCAAAAGAGCAGTAAAATAAAACGTGCTGTCTGCCTTGAAGAGGAGGAAGAGCCCACAAGGATTAATAATAGTACTATGTCAGCATCCAATCTAGTATATGAGAATGTCGTTGTTGTCTTGATCTGATTTGATTTGATGTTGTCTTTGTCCAAATGGTGAAATGAATTCTTCACCCAAATACGCTAACTTTACTGAAGGCTACCTAATGCTCCGTCTCTGGTATTTAATTGCGCCCATGATTCAAGAGAAAGAGAAATACTTTTGACACGTAGCGTCGTGATATTTTTATAGCAAATAAATAAAAATTATTTCTTATGTCACGTAGATTAGGGGTGTACATTCGATTTATCGATTCGATTTTGACCATTATTGATAATTACTTATCGATTATCGATTTGTACATATGCTTATCGTTATCGTTTCAATAAG
>ML327407.1:0-24848 GCA_005239505.1 Nicotiana paniculata
AAGGCTAGAGGCCTCTCAGCTGCATGAAGGTATGCCAAACTCCCCAAACTCTCCGCCTGGCAATTCAAGGCGTCGGCCAGCACATTGGCCTTCCCCAGGTGGTATAATATAGTGATGTCATAGTCCTTTAGCAACTCCAACCACCTACGCTGGCGCAAATTTAGATCCTTCTGCCTGAATATGTGCTACAAACTCCGGTGATCCGTGAATATCTCACAGGGAACACCATATAAATAAAGATGCCATATCTTCAAGGCGTGAACAATCGCTGCCAACTCGAGATCATGAATAGGGTAGTTTTTCTCATGGACCTTCAACTGTCTGGACGCGTAGGCAATCACCCTACCGTCCTACATCAACACCGCTCCCAAGCCAATCCTCGAAGCATCACAATAAACTGTATAGGATCCGGAACCGGTAGGCAAAACCAACACCGGAGTTGTAGTGAGGGCTGTCTTGAGCTTCTAAAAGCTCTCCTCACACTACTCAGTCCATATAAAAGATGCACCCTTCTGGGCCAGTCTGGTCATAAGCGTTGAAATGGATGAAAATCCCTCCACAAAACGGCGATAATACCCATCCAAACCGAGGAAACTGCGGATCTCAGTAGCTGAAGACGGTCTGGGCCAACTCTGAACCGCCTCTACCTTCTTCGGATCTACCTTGATCCCATCCGAAGACACCACGTGGCCTAGGAATGCCACATAATCAAGCCAAAATTCACACTTAGAAACTTGGCATACAACTTCTTCTCCCTCAATGTCTGAAGCACGGTCCTCAAGTGCTGCTCATGGTCCTCCTGGGACCTAGAATATACCAGAATGTAATCAATGAACACAATGACGAAAGTATCAAGATACGGCTGAAATATGCTGTGCATCAGGTGCATGAAGGCTGCTGGGGCATTGGTCAGCCCGAATGACATAACAAGGAACTCATAGTGGCCATATGTGGTCCTGAAGGCAGTCTTCGGGATATCTAGTCCCCGAATATTCAACTGATGATAACCGGAACGTAGATCAATCTTGGAGAACACCCTAGAACCCTGTAACTGGTCAAATAGATCATCAATGCGAGGCAATATGTACCTGTTCTTCACTGTCACCTTATTCAGCTGCCGGTAGTCAATACACATACGCATCGAGCCATCCTTTTTATTCACAATAATACCGGAGTGCCCCAAGGTGATACACTGGGACTGATGAATACCTTCTCAAGCAAATCCTGTAAGTGCTCCTTCAACTCCTTCAACTCAGGAGGATCCATGCGATAAGGAGGAATGGAAATGGGATGAGTGCCCGGCAACAAGTCAATGCCGAAATCAATGTCTCTATCGGGTGGCATACCGGGAAGATCAGCTGGAAATACATCAGAATAGTCCCTGACAACTGGAACTGGCTCAACTGTAGGGGTCTCAGCACTAACATCTCTCACATAAGCCAAATATGCATCACACCCCCTTTTAACCATCCGCTGAGCCTTAAGAAAAGAAATGACTCGGCGGGGAGCATACTCCAAGGAACCTCTCCACTCTAACCTCGGAAATCCTGGCATAGCCAGCGTCACGGTCTTGGTGTGACAATGAAGAATAGCATAATAGGGAGACAGCCAGTCCATACCCAATATAACATCGAAATCTACCATATTGAGTAGCAGCAAATCAGCTCTGGTCTCAAAACCACTGATAGTAATCAAACATCACCGATATACGCGGTCCACAACAAGAAAATCTCCCACAGGAGTAGAAACATAAACATGGGAACTCAAGGAGTCCCGGGCTATCCCCAGATGTGAAGCAAAATAGAAAGACACACATGAATATGTAAGTCCTGGGTCAAATAATACCGATGCATCCCTATGAAAAATGGGAACAATACCTGTAATTACTGAATCTGAAGCAATGGCCTCGGACTGGGCCGGAAGAACATAGTACCTGGCCTGGCCTCCCCCTCTAGGGCGACCTCGACCTCCTCGACCTCCACCTCGAGCTGCCTGAGGTGGTGGGTAGCAGCTGGTGCTGGAAGAATAGCTGGAGGACCTGGTGAAAGACGTGGAAACTGATAAATCTGAGGGGGTGCACCCTGATAAGTCTGAGGTGGTGTGCCCCTCCTCGCTCTAGGGCAATCTCTAATCATATGATAAGGGTTTCCACACTTAAAGAAACCCCTCGGAGGACGTGGCGGCCGCTGCTGACTCTGAACTGGCCTGCTGGGCTGGCCAGTGATAGCACCTCGAGCAGGAGGCACCTGATACTGGTGGTGCATAATAAGGCTCCTGAGGTCTAGGAGGAACTGGAATACCGCTGGCTGTTGAGAGAGCTGAATGAACACGGCGACTCACAAAACCCCTATCATAACGTGCTTCTGGTGCACGGGCTCCTGAAAAATGACCAGTCGCTCGAGACCTCTTGGCCTCTCTCTCCTCCCTGTCCCGGGCTAACATAATCTCAATCCTCCGGGCAATACTCATGGCCTGCAGGTAAGTAATATCGGTCTCCATCTCTCTGGCCATGCTGGTCCGAATGCTGGGGTGGAGTCCCTCAATAAAGCGATGAACCCTCTTTCGAACAGTGACAACCAAAGCTGGTGCATGGCGAGCCAAATCGCTGAAATGGACTGCATACTCTGACACAGTCATGGCACCCTGGCGTAGCTACTCAAATTCCGCACGCCAAGCATCCCTGAAACTCTGAGGGACAAACTCAAGTAAGAACATCTCAGAAAACTAAGCCCAAGTAAGTGAAGCTGCCTCGTCCGGGATACTAAGCTCAAAAGCACACCACCACTGATAAGCTGCTCCCCTCAGCTGGAAAGCAGTGAAAGAAACCCCACTCGTCTTCACAATACCTATAGTGCGGTGAATGCGATGACACCCCTCAATAAAACCCAGGGCGTCATCCTAAGCTAGTCCGTTGAACTCAGGGGGGTGGTATTTCTTGTACCTCTCAGGTCGGAGTTGCTCTGCCTCAGGAACAGTTATCCTAGTCTCATGATGAGTTGGAACTGCTGGAGGCATAGGAATATACTCTGGAACCTGCCCAATATTAACCCTCTACTCAGGAGTACGGGCCGTGGGAGTTTGTGTCCCTCCTCCGGCCTGGGATGTAGCTGGAGCTATTGGGAGTAGATCCGCCTGAGACAGAGTACTGAAGGCACTCAAGAACTGGGCCAATGTCTCATGTAGGTCTGGAGTAACAGTAGGGACCTCCTGTGCCCCTCAACCTGTAGCTGCTGGGGGCTCATCTGCCTCTGCTCTAGCCGGTGCTCAGGCTACACCGCGTGCTCGACCCCTGCCCTGGCCCCGGCCCTACCTCTGGTGGCTCTGAGTGGGGGCTCGGGTGCCTGGTCATCAGTACGTCTGGTACGGGTACGAACCATCTGCAAGCAAGAACAGAATAGAGTTTAAGAATTTGATGACAACAACTAGCACGATAAGGAATTCCAAAGGATTTTATTGTTCTTAACAGTTACATAGCCTCTCAAAGATAGGTACGGACATCTCCGCACCGATCCGCGAGACTCTAATAAACCGGCTTTTGACTCCTATGAACCTAGACGCTCTTAGCCTACACTTGTCACGACCCAATTTACCCTCCGAAAGGTATCGTGACGGCACCTAGTCTCTATGACTAGGTAAGCCTAAAATTTGCGGAACATGACAGAATCAATAAAACAAAGCCAAAAAAATAAAGAACTCAGATAGACATAACGTAGCTGCTCAACATATACATTTACTTCCCAAAACCCAGAATGTCACCATAGTCACAAGCTCTATGCTAAATGTAGCTCTATACAATGAAAAAGTGGAAAAATATACAAGTCTTCTATGCCTATACTAGAGTAGAAGGGGACTCACGGGATTCTACGGACGCGAAAGAATTACCTCGCGGTCTCCTGGCTGCTGCTAGACAACTCCTAGCCATGATACTGGGTGCTGGTAACTGAATCTGCACATGGGGAAAACATGCGCAGGAAAGGGCGTGAGTACTCCACATTCAGTACTCCGTAAGTGCCAAGCCGAACCCTAGTCAAGTTGTAACGAGGTCAGGTTGAGGCCCTATTGAGTTTGTAAAACAAGTCAATATACAATTTAGAATAGTGAAAAATAGCTAAACAATGATAAGCAGGATCAATGAGAACGGAAATATTTAATAACATGAAGAGAGCCCTCGGCTCAACACAACATATATCTCAACAATAAATGTACAATGCAGTACACGGAGAAATCTCCCGGATCTCAGTCTGTAGTCCCAATTTAAATATGCTATGTATTACAGGGGGAAAGCTCCTGGATCTCTGTCCGTAGTCCCAATTTAAATATGCATTTCAGTACAGGGGGAAAGCTCCTGGATCTCGGTTCGTAGTCCCAATTTAAATATGAAATGCAGTACAGGGAGAAATCTCCCGGATCTCGGTCCGTAGTCCCAATTTAAATATGCAAGGCAAAAGTATGTCAATTATGACTTAAGTAAACAATCCAGGAAAAACAACAGATAAGGATAGAGTAAAACTACCTAAGCATGATGTGACTAGTAACGAATGAGGAAAATCAAGTCAGAACAGGTAGACATGCTTACTCCTAGGCTATCTACTCAATTAAGATAGGAAACAGTAATATATGAATGAAAATGAGCGATTTCGTGGGAGTAAAAATATGATTTTAGCAACAATGACCCGTGTACGCACTTGTCACCTCGTGTACACGGCGTCCACACAACAAAATCAGTATAAAAATGCCTAGGGGAAAGTCCCCAACACAGAATTAGGCAAGCCACTTACCTGGATTGCGCCAATCAACTCAATACCAAGCCCTTGCCACGAGTATCTGTCTCCGGGTGACTCAAATCTATTCAAATCGATTGCATGGTGTAAATATCACTTCAAGGGAACAAAATAGCTAATTATTTATAAGCTAATACGCGAAATTAGGAAATTCGCCCAAAAAGTCCCCTTGGGCCCACGTCTCAAAATCGGGTAAAATTTATATTTCCCGAACACCCATTCGCTCATGAACCCACTCGAACAAGAATCAACAGAATCCGACGTCTAAATCTCCCTAAATCCTCAAATTTCTACTTGGGAAGATTTCATCCCATTTCCATGGTTTTTCATCCAATTTCCTTGGTTAGATTATGGAAAATGATAGAGATTAATGATATATAAAGGGATTAAGGTTAGAAAACATTACCTATGATCCTCCTCTTCAAATCCCACTGAAAATCGCCAAGTTCCGAGCTCACAATCGATTTTGGAATTATGAAATTCAAAACCTCGGATTTTTGGTATAAACTGCCCAGACATTTCGCACCTGTGACACTGGGATCGCACCTGCGGAAACCCAATCGCAGGTGCGGAAATTCATTAAGTGGCCTTGGGTTGCACCTGCGGCACCCCTTTCGCACCTGCGTGCCCGCACCTGCAGAAATACCATCGCAGGTGCGGAAATTCATTAAGTGGCCTTGGGTTGCACCTGCGGCACCCCTTTCGCACCTGCGTGCCCGCACCTGCAGAAATACCATCGCAGGTGCGGAAATTACTTTAATGGCCTGGGGTCGCACCTGCGGCTCCCCCTTCGCACCTGTGTGTCCGCACCTGCAGAAATACCATCGCTGGTGCGAGACACCAGAACCAGAATGGTTCAGCTGTTCTCAATTTCACAAAACTGAGCCGTTGGGCATCCGAAACAACCCCGAGGCCCTCGGGACCTCAACCAAACCTACCAACTGACCCTAGTACCTTTTTCAAACTTGGTCGAGCCTTAAAAACACATCTCATAACATCAAAATCATCAATTATGCATAGATTCAAGCCTAAGAACTTAGGAAGTTTCTAGAATTCACATCTGACACCGAAACACGTCTAAACTCATCCGAATGATCTCAAATTTTGCACACAGGTTATAAATGACGTTATGGACCTGCTGTCGCTTTCAAAAATCCATTCCGAGTCCGATATCAAAATCTCACCTATCGGCCGAAATCACCAAAATTCCAAATTTCGTCAATTCAAGCCTAAATCCACAACCGACCTCGAAGACAAATTCCGAATGCTCCTAACCCCGAAATCACCCAACGGAGCTAACAGAGTCAACGAAATTCAATTCCGGATCCGTCTTCACACAGCTCTAGCTACGGTTAGATTTCTAAAGCTAAATTCCACATTTATGGATTATGTGCCCAAATCACCCCAGATTTCATCACTCAATGCTCCGACAAGTTCCTATGACATAAAAAGACATGGGATAAGTGGTAAATAGGGGGTTGGGGTGAAAATTCTTAAAACGACCGCCCGGGTCGTTACAACACTACAACCAAATGAAGACCTAATTGATCTTAGACTGAATGGATTCGATTAGTAGAGTATTACACTACGGGCAAGCCTATGGTGTATCTTTGTGGCATATGAATGTTCTTTTTGAGAGTGAGGGAATACTTCCTACCTAAAGTTCCTGCTTGTTCTTAATATTATTTTTGTGGAACTACTCTCAATTGTGTGATGTGAGGGCACGTGATTCATGACAGAGAGGTAAGTCTTGACCTCCTTGTAGAGTATCTTGAGGAAGTAAGAGTATAGCATGACATGTGAGAGTCATCGCTTGAGGCATAGATGTTACACTGCTAGGTATAATGCTTGTAAGATGTTTGTGGTGTGATACCGTAGGGAAGTGTTTTGGGAAAGAAGCCATGTAGGATATAGTGGATTGCTCAAGGACTAGTAATGATTTAAGTGTGGGGTTTTGATTACAGGCTAAATTCACATAGTTTAGCATATGTTTATGCTCTAACTTAATGATGCTTCACTGTCTTAACGATTATTAAATGATGATAAGTTGACTCTAATTGTGATTTTTGTGTTTCACAAGAGTATAATACACTATTGAGGACTTAGGATGGTGATTTGTGCCAAATTGAAGAAGAACAGCCCCATGGGATAAATTATGGATGACTTGAAGGATGAAGACGCTTGTGACAAAATGAAACCTCATTAGCGCGGGAATTAGCACGCCCGCGCTAGTCCAGCAGACCAGGTAGATAGAAACCGCATTAGTGCGGGCATTAGCACGAGACTAGCACCCCCGCGCTAGTCCAGACGGGAAAAATAATTCGAAAGGGGTATTTTTGGAAGTTCGGGGCCAACTCACTTAACCTATAACAGTTTCAATTCACCCAAAGGAGTAGGTAATCAATATTTAGGGTTTAGAACAAGAAAAGCAAAGGCAAGAGGCAAGGAGGCAATTGGGCATCAATCCATATCTCCTTCTTTTGTGCGTTTAGCTTTGCTTATGAATTCTTTCGTAGTTTTTATCATTATTATGAGTAGCTAACTTTTCTAATCTAAGGTTTTGATGGAACCAGTTGGGGGATGAATTTATTGTGATATTAATATAGTTTTGGTTGGTTTTTAATCTCTATTTGTTCAACTAAGTTCTTGTTGTAGTTGATTGAAGGGCCCTCAATTAGCTGAGCCTATTTATTATGCATCTACTTGAGAGAGTGTGCATATTTAGGTAGTTGTTTGAACAACACCACTCCCGGAGTATAGGCGAGAGTCATAAACGAGGGTTTAGAGGTTGGATTAGAGATAACGATACCTCGGGTGCAATCTAAAGTGAACTGTAATGCAATCTAGCTAGCGTAACTTGAGAGAGTGAGTGTAGTAAATTATCATAATTACTTGAGAGAGATTTATGGTAGCTGGAGTATTCATGATTGATAGAGACAACTAAATCAAAACTGTAGGAAGTATACAAGAAGGAAGTTCACCAACGGGGGAAACCATAATCTTAGACCTTTAATCCAATTGTTTACATCTTATTGTTAGTTAATCTTAAGTTTATTATTTCTGTTCAGCTGTAGTAGTAGAAACAACACAAAGTGATATACACAAGTTTTGAGAAAGTTGACTATTAAGAATCCAGTAATCTAAAGATGACATTTGATACGTTAATTCCCTGTGGGATTCGACTCTGGGCAAAATACCTGGATTATATTTGCAACGCCCACTTAGTCTTTTAATAGACATAGTTGAGCATGATCATTGAACAACATCACTCCCGACGTATATGACAGATCAATAACAAAGGGTTTAAAGGTGGGATTAGGGATAACGAAACCTTGAGTGCGATCTAAGTGAGCTGTAATTAAAGCTAGGTAGCATAACTCGGGAGAGTATGTCTAGTATATTGTCGTAATTATTCGAGTGAGATTTACGACAGTCAGAGTGCTCATGATCGATAGAGAAGTTTAGGAAAATTTATACCAAACATAATGGGAAGGGATTCCAACAATAGGGAAAATCATAACCTTAGACCATTCTTATTATTATTTACAACCCGTTCTTAGTTAGCTCTTAGTTACTATAGTTTCATTAAGTAATAGTTAGTAGAAAACCAACCATTTGTTATTTAAATATCTTGGTAAGTTGATTATGTGGAATTGTGTGAATCTGATAGCAGTAATTGATAGGTTAATTCCCTGTGGGATTCGACTCTGGACTTAATATTCGGAATATATTTGCAGCGACTGCTTTGTCCTTTTTATAAGGCATAGTTGGGCGTGATCAACGTTCTATAATTTGATTTTAAATACAAGCAAAGACCATAAATTTTGATTGTAACTCTAATGGAGTATGAAAGAAATTATAACCACTCGAAATGGTAAAATTTATCTGTCTTGCCATGATCAAATTCATGTATGATTGTGAGCACAAAAAGTGAAAACCCGTCCCATTGAATTTTCTTCATTCTCATTTCCCTTAAGAAAATGTGATAGCAATATGTGATAAGTCTGAAAGAAGACAAAATTATTACCGTGAAGGTATCAATGGATATGAATGTGGTAATAGACGAAATTATAATCGTCATCATTGTGATAATGAGAATAATAAATATTCTCAAAATAATCATTCACTCTGTGAAAGTAATATTTATCATTGATTTGACATGAGATTTTGTAAAGCATATATAGATGATTATGGTCCATTCATGATGTGAATGTGACAACATCTGATTTATGAATACATATTCATTCTTGAAAGAATATGAACGTGCTAGTGGTAGTGGATATACCAAACTAATTTTTAGAAGGAGGTTTGAGATGATATAAGAAAATAATGTCATTATTATGGCATGAATGGTCATTGGTCACGTACCTATTGTATGCCAAAATATTTTGGCAATGTGATTACTAGAGGATAACAGTAATGCAAGAAACAGATCTTGCATATAATTTTGACAATGACCATAATTTATAACTTTCTCTTTAAAAGTGATATTCACTATATGGATGTTGATGAATATGTGGTAGTACCAAATTAACTGAGAGCTCTGGAAGAGCCAATTATTACTATTTTGGAGGAATACAATTGATTATCATGTCAATTTATTGTGTTGTAGTAAGTCAGAAAGAAACTTATTGAGTTTCTAAAGTATTCGCGAAAACGATTGGTTATACTGAGACTATAAATAAAGAAAAGATTTAATATCTTCTATTACTACAGCTTGTAGCGGGATAATGTGTATGTGAAAATCCACCCGCTTTATTCTCCAATTTGTACTACACAAATAAAAGAATACCACAATAAAGTGGATGTTTATTTATATAAAACCTCATATCATAATAAACTTGGAGTTTATTCACAATTGCACACGTCATAGTGTAATCCTAAGGTTTATCAATATTGATAGTTTATCCAGTTGGCATAATTGGTTTAGCCATGTTAATTTAATTATGATGTGCAAAAATAAAAGAGAATTCACATGGGTAAATATTAAAGAACTAGAAAGTTCTGTATGGATTCTCTTATGTTGTTTGTTCCCATTAATTAATAGACCAACTAAAATCGGGATTGAATTCCATGAATGATGAAAATATCAAAGGTGAATATGAGTCCATTCACCTGCCATGTATACCACATAAGATATGATATGGTTATATGTGCGATTATTATTAACCTGCAACCTAGTGTTTGCAAGGTAACTTGCTCAATAATTTAATTTAGAGCATAATTTCCAGATTTTCTATTCAAGATAGTTTATCTTGATAAATTGGTTTACATCACAGTTGGTTTAGCAAAATAATTTATTGAGTGCCTCCACTTAATAGCTAAACTATTACTTATGAGAACAAAGTTATTTATATAAGTTATGCATTATATACGAAAGTATATTATATTCTCCTCTCACAAGTGGTTCAGGGTCAGGAACCAAATAATTTCATCTTATTATTATTGATTTGCGGTGTATATTTTGATTAAAATCATAATGCACAAATATGGGTTCCCAAAATTGAGGAAGAAAGTTAGTTTTTCTAACAAGAGAGGGAGACAAAATAAATAATTGAGAAAAATTTACGTGAGATGAATTATTATTTCTATATCTAGATCCTCGAATAAGATAATATGAACTTGAAGTTCATAAAAAGATAATTCATCTGCAATATATTGCAAACCATGCCAAACGCATATGCTGACCCAAAGAAAGTAACTATATTCTCACTGAAAATGCTTATATTAGAATAAGTTCTAGAAGGACAAAGTCTATGGTACACTTAAAGCATATAGACAAATTGGTTTCAAATACAATTCTTGATAAAGAAGATGCGCAAATGATCAAAATGATCATAATAAGGAGGCAAGTGATCTAGAAGTTCACATGACATAACACTTCATAAAATCTCAGGAGAGGTTCAGCTGCCTAAAAATATGAATGAAGAGATCTTTATGTTATGTCTTTATGAAAAAAATATTGGAAACGATATAAAATGTTCGTCGTCGACATCTATGATAGAACTAAGTATAGATGAGGATCTTAACTCTGTTGAATACAGACACAAAATTATTGGCCAAATGGAAGAGACAAAATTCGAAGAGAATTAGTTTCATATGAAAGACATGTAGTTTTGGACTTGCAGTTCAAACACTTGAAAGTATAAAGTCAATGGTGTGTGCAATTGCCTTTATATATCTTATATGTCTAGCATGATATAAAAATTTGATATGCATCTAAAGTCTATTCATATGGCTTATATGATTTAACTTATATGACAATCCATGAAGAATTTAAATTGCTTAAAGCATATAAAATTCTTGGTCATGAAGTACTACATCCTAATTACAATTTGTGCACATTTCTATCTTGATAAAATTATAAGAATGCTAATATGATAGCGATAATTTTCAAGGTGCAACATATTCATTGGAGTTAATATGTGTGATTTATTCACCAAATCTCCGCCGACGTCAACCTCCAAAAAGCTAGTGCACAAGATTGGGATGCGAAGACTCAAGAATGTGAATTGATGCTCTCATCAAAGGGAGTTAATACGCGTTGTACTCTTTTTTTCTTACAAGGTTTTGTCCCACTGAGTTTTCCTTGCAAGGTTTTTAATGAGGCAACCAAAAGGTGTATTGTTAGATATGTGTACTCTTTTTCTTTCTCTAGAATTCTTTTCCTGCTGGGTTTTATTTTAGTTAAGATTTTAACGAGGCACATTATCTGTTGAATAGACATTCAAGGGGGAATGTTCAAAATAGAATTGTATTTAAGGTGAATGACTATATTTTAGAGAGATTTTAGGGTTTGTTTTGGCGGCTAAGTCACTTTTCCCCTATAAATAGAGGGAATCTATTCCATTGTAAATTATCCCAAATCAATAAGAATTCTCCCTCTCTACTTTTCTCTGCAATACTCTTCTTCTTCTTTTATTGTTTCATAACAATGCCAGTAATTTACCTTATTTAATATCTCCATTTATAACATCTATTCTAGTCTTATATAAAATTATTTTGCAATTATAGACATCAAAATTATAAGAGAAATATATATTTTTAGTTGTTCCTAAAAATGATATGCGATTATATATATATATAGAAAAGAAAAGATGGTCGACCAAGGGTATATATGTCATTTCAAAAAAGCTCCTACTTTGTTTGCAGTTCTTAAACGCGAACTATCATTGATATACATGGAACCCACATTCCCATAACTACAACACTCTTTTGAATGTTACTCCATGTTGATTAGACTACTTTTATGGAGAGTACTGCATGCAAATAATCATTTGAAACTTTCCTTTTTCTCAGTAAAATTATTAATTTTGGTTTTGTCAACTAGAAGTTTTCACAGAGAAAGTAAACTTAGTTTTTTAAATAATAGTGCAACAAAAGGAGATATTGGTAAATATTTACAAGATGTTCGTATTTACCCATACTGTTTTAAAGTAATTTAAAAATTAAAATTAAAAAGTTTTTATCTATCCACACTATTTGAAGGCGGTTTCACAAATTCATATTCAGAAGTAATTTTAAAAAGTATAGTTTATTAAATCTCAAGAGTTAATTTAAGTAATGGATTTGTTTATACTGTATTAGGGGATATCTCTTATATGCTTAATTGATGTAAAAATTTAATTTACATGGTTTGAACTCATTTTTCCCTGATAAGTTTTTAACTATCAATAAATTATCCAAAACATTATTTTTTATAATTTTTATATTTTTTCATTATGAAAATTAACATATAATAAATCTATAGAAAAATAAAAACATTTCTCTTATATCCTTAATTAAGAAAAAAAATTAAAATCCCTGTAATAATTTATATAGACTTTTATCAAATGTTTTATTTTTTATCACCAGTTGACATTATTTTAAACGAGTTATAACAAAATATAATTTGAACTACTATATAGAACTACTACAATTTATATCATCTTAATATTTGTTTAGTGCTTTTGGTTCTCTTTTTTTGAAGTAGTAAATTGCCTCTTTAGAGGTGCAAGTCCCCTTGGAAGTTCTCTTTATTTACTGTACTAAAAATTTCTCTTGATTTTGTTGTATACAAGGCATGAAGTAAAATCGTAGTAAGTCTTTTTCCATCTTTTATCGTATTTTAAAGAATGATGTTGTTTGTGTTAACTTTCATCAAGTAGCTGATAGTTCTCACTGTTGAAACTCTTGTGAAACCAATTTGGATGTATTCAAGAATAGTTTACAGATAGATTGGTAAGCTTCTTATTCTAGAAAATTTGTTAATATAGATGACATTTGTAACTTTAATGTATTTTCTTGTAAAATATTCAAATAGGAAACTAATACCATTGAAATTAAATTTTCAATTTGATGTGTATGTTTGATATAGATGTTTAAAATGTGTATTATAACACGTAGTCTTTTTATATTAATTGGAGCAATTTAAGCAGTTTGTAATTTATAATTTAATTTTAAGTAAATTATTAAAATAAGCTAATTATAAATTGTGATTTCTAATATCATTCTCTATCCGTGATTAAATAAATATAATAAGGATCAATTTATTTATCAAAAAATTAATTGAACCTCGACAAACAATAATTTTAAGACTATAATATTGTGCTCGTATACGGGCCTTTCCTCATCTAGTATATATATATATATATATATATATATATATATATATATATATATATATATATATATATATATATATATATATATATATATATATATATATATATATATTTGGTCGACTAGTCATTTCGTATTTTGTCCAAATTATATTGGTAAACAATTACATACAAAATTTGAGCTACATTTTAAATTCAAGACGCATTGACAAAAATTAATATTTTGAGTCAATAAAGTTGAATTAGTTATTTAAATTAAAATTAGTGAAATCCAATCTCGTTTGGGTTTCACCATTATTATTGGCTCTCTAAAGATGAGCCTAGCCATGTTCCTGAACTCCAAATGTCCAAGGATTTTTTCGATGCTTATTCATCCGAAAAACCTTAGCTTACACTCATGGCAAGGATCACATATCTCCTTTTGAAGACATCTTTATTAGTGGAAGAATAGAGCAAAGGTATTTGCATAATCTAGAGACACAACTGCTTTTAAGTACGCAATTGGGCTGGTGTTTGAACTAATTTCACTACATTTACATTTCAAAATAGTTACTTTATACCATTTTCATGTAACTTACTAAAGTTACCTAAAACTTTGGCATGGAATATGGATCGAAGTAGGTCAAGTTTTTTAAAACTGACAAATAAGCAAAATGAAATCTGTAGGTTAAAAAGGGAAAGTGAAAATAGTTCTTTAGGTGGTTTGACGAGACATAAGGTTATACATCAAGAAGGTAATTTGCTAAGCTTATAAGCTGGTTAAAATAATTAATAAATACCTTTTAGTTTATTTATTTATTTGGTAAGCACTTCATAAGCCAAAATCAACTAATTTTTTTTGGTTTAATCAAGTATTTTACTATTTTATTCTTAATATTTTTTTCGAATTCGCAAAATATCTTTCCCAGAACAAAACCTAGTTTACTCTTCACTTCATATCCATCATTTCTCCTTTTCTCTTCAAAAAACTTTAATATATATATATATATATATATATATATATATATATATATATATATATATATATATATATATATANTGATATTAATGATATTTTAGACATTTTAACAAAAAACAATTTATGAACATGTCTTTATCAAACACATTTTCAACACTATAAGAAAAAAGGCGTTCAATGGCAATTAATGAGTATGTAAATGTCACATAATTGTATTCTTCACTATTGATGAATTTCACATGTAGTTGTATGTTTGATATTCATTTTATTTTATCATTTGAAGTCAAATATTATGATATTCAGGAATTTGACATGTGGCAAGCTTCATTGTGATTAAGAGCCGGAGAATTTCGTGCTGCTTAGTTTCTACTTTATAGCTATTTGATAACCATTTGGTAAAACAAGTTATCAAAAGCTGACAACATTAGATTCAAATAGTTTAGGTTCTTTATTGTATGTCGACATTTTGAAATTGTGAATTAGTAGATGCTTTTGTGTGATGTGGATTTAATGAAGTGCATTAAGCATTTTAAAATGAATTATTATTATTTACTTTTAACTGCAATAAGAAAAGTTGTTAAAAGGTTTTCATGTATGGTAATAATATAAATTTACATTGGCCATGAAAAATTCGTTAAATATATGAAAGGAGTTGAATGCAGATAGTTTAGTGGCCATCAATAATTAAATTGGTCTTTAGCAACAATAATAAAAGCCGCAAAATGTGTTATATGTGGAAATTTTTGGGAGCTTTAGTCGCAATTGTAATTGTCGGTAAATAATTGTTGTAAAAATAGTATCCATAACACTTCTGATAGTTTCTATGAGTCCACCAAACTGTAGAGATACATGGTCCTCTACTAGTTCCCACAGAGAAGTACACTAAGAAAGCAAGTAAAAGAGACAAGGAATTTTTATGTGGAAAAATCTCACTCAAGGGGACAAAAATCACGACCTACACTTGTAGGATTTCAACTTCACTAACTTGTAATCTAAACTTTACAAGTCACTTTGTAATGAACTTCTTACAAAGACTTTAACACTCTAACTTGTAATCACTATTACAAGCCACTTTGTTACTCTCTAGTTACAAAGACTTTTCACTTGTGACTACACTAGTCACTACAGAAACACAAGAGGTTTATGTTGAGAGATTCCTAACACGATGCTTCTAAAAAAGCAAATAGGATACAATGAAAAACAAAATGCAAGATTACAACTCAACTAAGGACACTAACGACACAAGCTGAAACATGTCCGTCTTAGTGGAGTTGTCTTCTTGCTCTTGACACACTTGAGTCTTCAATGCTTGAGAGAATGTCTTTTGTAAATGCTCAAGTGAATGTTCTTGTTTGTCTTCAAACAAGATATTAAAGGCCTTGGAACATTCCAAGGAGGATGTCCCATATCTTGAGAGTACACTTCACAACCAATGGGAAGTGACTGATGCACTGTTACTACACTGTAGCGTGTACAGTTGCAGGCAGTCACTACTCTGCCACAGCTTTTTACAGCTGTAGAGTTTACCTGTACTATCATCTGGGAGTCTGTCAAGGGATCAGGCCCCTCAGCTGTTCCTTATAAGTTCAACAATGCACTGTCCAAAATTCCTTGAGTCAAAGCTGACTAATTGTGCTGGCCACAGATCAGGTCCTTCATCTGGTTCTTCATATAAAATTTTGTTAGATCATCAAAACAGAATACAACCCATCAATTTCTCCCTTTTTGATAATGACAAACTTTTATGATTAGTAAGCAGTTATATATAGTGTCATAGCAGATGAGAGACCAGATGCCTAAAGAGTTCCCCCTGTCTATGTGCTTCCCCTTTAATCCTTGCCATCAGTTAACTCAATTATCCCGTTAACTTGCCCCTTTTGGCATCATAAAAAGGCATAAACAGTTAGAAAGTATAAAGAAGACCAACAAAGCTAACTCATGCCTCTTATGTGCACACAACATGATAGAGAACAAAATAAAAAGGCAGAAAGGCAATAAAGAGAGCATAAGAAGACTGAATTCATTCATTAAAAAGATTTAAAACATATAGAAGTCTTTTCTTGGGATAACAAAGACTTCATTTGGATTTTTTTGGGCGGGAGCAGTCAGGTGTTTTCCACATGCCAATCACAAAAAAACAAAAACAAAAACTGTTAACCACATCATCATCACAGAGAGATAAGGCAGACAAGACCTAGGGGGCACTAGAGGAGGAAGGATTGGAGAAGGAGGCAGTGAGAGTCCGGAGAACCAGGTCCATTCGAGCATTGGCAGAGGACTGTTCCTCGGTAGTTTCTCCTTTAGTTTCTCAACCTGTTGCCGCAGCTCAAAGTTCTCCTTAGTCAAGCGGGCAACTTCTTCATGTGAGGAGATACCAGAACCAGTTCCCTCATCAGCTTGACTTGATTGAGCTTCTAGAATGGCAGTCTGAGCCTTCAGCCTCTTGATCACATCGTTGGCAGCATTCAGCGCATTGATCAACTGAGATATGGTTGAAGTGCTGCCCCAGCCTTCTCAAAACACTCAGATTCCTCAAGGGTTTTCTTAGAAAAGGTTTGCTTGCGGGTCCCTACTAGGGGATTCGTAACTGGCACTTTGTAAAACTTAAAAACTCGAGTAAGTAGAAAACCATAGGAGATCCCGTGATTTCCATCCTTGAAATTTACAACCTTCTCCATGTGTTGAATCATGAGAGCAGGTAGGTTGATTGGTTTGAACTGATCAAGGGCTTCCATCAAGATCAGATCAGCCTTAGAATCAATGGAACGCCTCTCAGCATGGGGAGGAAGGACCTTATTCACCAGTTCAAAAAGAAGCTGGTAAAGAGGTAGCATGGCCTTCTTATGAACCCGTTCCCCTTGCTGGACCGTTCCCGGCTTAACGATAGCTCTCCTACAATTTCCCTCACATGCATACTTTGCAGGATCCACTGAAGACAGCCCCATAGATGGAACATGAGAACTGTTCCCAGAGCATCATCATCAAACACAAAATCAACACCTTCCACCACAACACACACATGACCCTCAGCAGGGGTCCAAAAACTGCCATAAAACTCGCGCACAACATCCTCAAAGACTTGGGGCACACTCACAGTGAATAGGTGCTCCCACTTTTGAAACTCAACCATAGCCATTAGCTGGCTCATTCCAGCCATTTCAAAAATCTCGGGTTCAAACATGCGACCCCACAACACTTGCTGATTCAGAACATTTTCCTTCCACTTTCCTTTGCTGCATGATACAACTCTCTTAGAACCAGGTTCCCCCACTGTTTCCACTTCCCTTTTGCGTTTACCGGTCACTTGCACAGACTTCCCTTTGGCACTTGCTTCAATCACATGCTTCTTAACACTAGCTTCACCAACTTCTTTTTTCTTTGACTTGCCACCAATTTTTGGGGGTGACAGAGACGATTTTTCTTGTCCTTCAGCAGACACAGACTTCTTTCTCCCTACCAAGGAACTGGGTTCCTCGGCAGTTTCCTCTTCTACTTCAACTACAGGGATAGCTTCATCCACCACTACTCTCCCATCTTTCATCAATCTCTTCTTCTTCTTCTGCTTACTACTCTTCTTACTTTTCTCAAGACCCGAGTCAAAAGCTTCCTTCTTCTGCAACCTAGTAGATGGCCTCTTCACAGAAAATTTCGGAGTACTCACCCTCTGATGGAGTTTAAAACGGGCACTCAACAACATTCATCCTCATCATCTTCATTTATGGGCTCAAAGAACGGAGGGATGGATTCTAGAGGAGGAGTGTAGAAGATTTGCTCTTGGGGGGTCTTTGGAAGAGGAGAACCGGGTTCCTTACTAGGTTTGTCATGCACATATTCATGGACAGGAGACTCAAATAATACCATGGTCCCCTCATCCTCTAGGAAGGAAGAAGCGGCTCCCTGAGTTTCAGGAAGAGAAGAAGCCTCTTTAGAAGGAAGATTCTCAGAGGCGATGGCCATGATGTTTTCGGTCGCCTCTTTTTCTGGAGACTCCATGGGAGTCGAGGAATTGAGAAAGGAGGAGTTAATGTACTGGTCGGGGTCGTCCTTTGAGGCTTCATATACTTAAGAAGCATCAGCAACTGGAGGTTCCTTTGGTGGTTCAGATGAGGAAGGAGGAGTAGTGGTTTCTTCAAAGATCAGAGGTTCCTTTGGTGGTTCAGATGAAGATGAAGGAGCAAGGGGTGCTTCTATGACTTGAGGTTCCTTGGGTGTTTATGATTCTACTGGGAGTGAGGAGGAGAAAGGAGTGGAGATGGAGACCTCTAGGAGAGAGGAGGTTTTATCCTCCACTGAGACAGTGTTGGAATCATAGGTAGGGAGGAGAGAGGGTTCGTTTATAGCAACCATTTGTTACGGTTGTAGAAAAGATTCAGAGATAGAGAAGTACTTTTGCAGGAGAAGGAGAGAGTGAGAGAAGATGTGTGAGGAGCGGTTAGGGACGAAGGAGTTTTATAGGAGAGTGGAGTAATGAGGGAGAAGAGGAACAGGTTCAAAAGGCGGTAGGTGTTTTGGGAAAAGGGAATGTGCAGATGGAGTTGAAAAGATGGATTGATAGACATGTTTACTGAAAAGGTGAACGATGTGGCAGCAGTAATTAATTTTGTTGATTTTTGGAAATGGTAGAGAATACACATAATGACTAACCTGGGGTACATGGACCAGGTCCCGTACCTATTTTTCTGAAAAGGTTTCTCAGTCTCCTTTTGTTCTACAATGCCATACCTTTAAAGTTTATAGTGATCATGCGTGTCTACCTGCAACGGTATTGATGTGAGTTAGACTTCGTCAGAAAACACTTTATCTATATGTACCTGAGCGTGACTTTCATAGCCAAGGAGGGGAACCGGGTCCCTAATTAGGTCTCAGAAGCCCTAGTGACATTCTATTTTTCTCAAAATGTTCCCTGCCCAGTGCCTTGGTAAAGATATCTGCAATCTGATCTTCAGTGCAGCAAAACTTCATGCAGATGTGCCCTTTTCAACATTGTCTCTGAGGAAGTGATGTCTCATATCAATATTCTTAGTTCTCTAGTGTTGCACCGGGTTCTTTGCCATGTTGAGAGCACTTGCGTTGTCACATAGAAGTGGTATGTTGTCAATATACACTCCAAAGTCTTCTAGTTGTTGTTTGATCCACAGCAGCTGAGCACAGCAAGATGCATCTGCAACATATTCTGCTTTAGCTGTGGATAAGGCCACTGCATTTTACTTCCTTGTTCCCCAAGAGATTAGGCAGGATCCAAGAAAAGGATCCATCCCTGAAGTGCTCATCCTGTCCACCAGATAACCTGCATAGTTGACGTCAGCATAACCAACAAGATTGAAATTATCACCTGAGGGATAATACAGAACCAGGCCTTGTGTGTCCTTGAGATAGCATAGGATCCTTTTTGCAGCCTTTAAATGGGACTCCTTGGGATTTGATTGAAATCTTGCACATAATCCCATACTGAACACAATGTCTGGCCTGCTTGCAGTGAGGTGGAGTAGAGAGCCAATGATTCCCCTGTACATTGTTTGATTTACAGGAGGTCCAGATTCATCCATGTCAAGTTTGGTAGCCACTCCAATGGGTGTATAAATCACCTTTGAATATTCCATGTCAAACCTTTTGAGTAGCTCCTTGATGTACTTCTGATGACTAATACAAGTTCCCTTTGCAGGTTGTTTCACTTGAAAACCCAGGAAGAAGTTTAGTTCCCCCAGCATACTCATCTCAAACTCACTGCCCATAAGCATGGCAAATTCCTTACACAGTGAGTCTATTGTAGCCCCAAAGATAATTTCATCCACATACACCTGGACAATAAGAAGGTTCCTTCCTGATGTTTTAGACGTCAATACCACACAATAAGATAGGTTAATTTGTGTGGTATCCAATTTTTCGAGTGTTGTCTCTCTAGAAGAACCTGGTTCTTCTTGGTGTTCCAACTTCTACTGTTGCGGAATAATAAAACCAGTAAAGTAAAAACACAAAGATTTTTATGTGGAAAACACCTGGCTCAAAAGGTGAAAAAACCACGACCTACTCCTCAGTAGGATTTGCTCAAACTCTTCACTAAAACTCTGAGCCAAACGGACTNTAGTTCTGGTACAAATCTTCCTGGGAGAAATATTTCGTATTAAACTCAACTTCCTTCCTTCGTTACTGTCCTTGCTGAATTCAACTTCTATTCTATTATCAATTTGCGACCTTTTCTCAATAGGAGACACTCTCTTTGTTCATTGATACTTCACAATCGCATTCATCTCCTATGCATATACGGTTCATGTGCCAACGCATCAGGTCAAGTATGTGTGCTCTGATGGACCTGGTTCAACTGGTCAGACACTTGTCAATCTTCAAAACTATGCAGTGACTTGGGTCAACAAATTCCCATTTTTTGATGATGACAAACTCTATGCTTCTCCCTGTATACACTTCAAACACTTTGTATATTTTTAAGCATTTATCATAGAGAAATGAGGTTCATTATTAGGTTATAAATATCACTTGAAACATAAAATCACATGCCTTCCCCCTTTTGGCATCATCGAAAAGTTTGCAAAATGATAAACTTACCAGAGTTGTTAACTATTACTCATGGCCATTGAGGCAACTGCAGGTGCAAACATGATTAATCATCATAAGAAACCAATAAATGTAAGTTATCTAAGAAATTGAGACAAGTCAATAACAAAAACAACAAAATTCATTGATTAGTACGCAAGTAAAGCACCATACAAAAAAACTAAAACAGTCATAACCATGAGAAAGACAGAATAAAAACAACAGAAACACATCCCGAAATGGGCACTGAAAGGGGGGTTTAGGTAGATCTGGATAGCCTAAGGATGGGAAGGTGCAAAGGAGGTTGTGGTCTTGGTTTTTAGAAGAGAAAGCATCTGGCTAAGAACACCCTCGTTCTTTTCCTTCTCTTTTGCTAATTCAGCCCTGAGAGCATCCCGCTCAGCTTCAACCTCAATCAAACGAGATTTCAGATGAAAGATCTCCATATCCTTGATCTCGTTTTCCTGCACCAGAGTTCTGAATTTGCTGTTGACAGGCTTCTTCCTAGATGAACCAAGTTCATCTGCAGGAACATTGACAGTATAATCGCAAGTCAACAAAGTATCCTTCCCAAAATAGTCCTTGGCAGTAGCCATCTCAGCCTTTTTCACAGGAACATCAAAATGAGCAAGCACAACTGTCAGAATAAAGCCATATGGGATTGCATGTGCTTTTGTTCCATTCAAAACTCTGTCCAAGAGTTGGATGATGAAGGCTGGCCAGTTGATCTGCTTTCCCCTATACAAACACTCCATCAAGTCAAATCCATATAGTTGTCTATGTGCCTTCGTTCTTGTCTTGGCAACAAGAACTTGATGACAAACTCGAAGAACAACTTGTGCTCTGGCTTCAATTCACTTTTGTAGACTGGCCTGGGTTCAATTTGACTTTCATTGTCACTAAAGAATCTGGTAATGTTGATTGCTGAGGACATCCCATCCAAACTAGGCCATCTTTGCCTAGTGTAATCTTCGTAGCCCTCAGCAGGAATGTGCAGAATTTCTCCCTGATCTTTAGCATCAAAGGAGACTTGAATTTCTTTGAATGTGGTAGTGACCCTGCCGTCCTTGACCACTGCATTACCCATGAACTCCACCAGTTCAGCTCTAGCCAACCTTCCTTCCATGTGAAGGACCATATTCTTCCACCCTTGAACATCCAATGTATCCATCAGGTATCGCATCCCAGGTTCCTCGAGATCCTTCTACAAATTTCCCTTCAGAATTGTTATTTTGCCAAACAAGGTGGTTATGTCAGTCACCTCACCAACTTCCCCCTCATCTTCTCCACTCCATTCTTTATCATCATCTTTCTCAACGACCTTCACTTTTCTTGCCTTGGACCTGGTCCTTTTAATAGTTCTTGTAGGAGTGGCAGACATTGTAGCTGACTTCCTTGAAGAAGCCTTATCCCTTTTTTATTTTGGTGCCTCAACCACAACAGGAGCAGTCTGCTCCTCATGATGGACCAGGTCCATCGTATCCTCTTCAACCACAACAGTCTCCACAGGCTCTCCTACTTTAGCCTTTCCTTTTGCAGCTTTCTTTTTCTTTCTCTCTAGCAGAGCCCTCTCAAACATTTCTTCTTCCTCTCTCACAGCACTACGTGTAGCACACACCTTAGGAACAGGAGCATCAGCAGCTACAGAAGCTTTCCTCTTCTTAGAAGGAACTGGGTTAGTAGCCTTCTTGGACTTATGAGTCCTCCTTTTCTTGAGGTTATAGGACTCCCCCAGTTTCCTTAGCCTATCAGCCAACGTCTCGTCCCCAGATGAAGTAGGTTCATCTGCTCCTTTCTTCAAGCTTGCTAAACCTGCCGCTGCTTCCTCGACTACACTTCCCCCTAACTCTGTGACATCTTCTCCAACCTTCTCAGGAATAGGACCACAGATAGCCAATGTGGTACCATCATCCCCAAATCCCTCTCTCTCAAGAAATTTACCTTTTCCCAATTTTCTTTGCCTGCTCGGCACTTCAACATCAACTACCGACCCAACTAGAACAAACATGTTCTCAGCATTAACAGATTCAGAAATAGCATCAAGATTACCTTGTTCAGAATTTGATGAACCAGGTGCTTCATCCTCGTTGGCTGATT
The DNA here is from genome assembly GCA_005239505.1 of Nicotiana paniculata. NCBI lineage: Eukaryota > Viridiplantae > Streptophyta > Magnoliopsida > Solanales > Solanaceae > Nicotiana > Nicotiana paniculata. Next base: position 22,986 of record ML327407.1, read on the forward strand.
TAAAAGATTCACTTGATGATTCAGAATTATTATCCTTTTCAGCCTGCAGAATTTCCTCCAAGAATCTTGCACGGGACCCAGAAGCCACTGATTTTCTGGCAAGAACCTTTACACGATGACCACGGGGGGCTGGGTTAGGGTTAGATGTGGGTTCGGGAATAGGAGGGTTTTCGGGGGTTGAGGTTCTTTCTGGTGATTGAGAACTGTATACAGATGGAGAATTTGAATCTGATTCATAAATCCCTCCATCATAATCACGATTTGGCAATGAAGAAGAAGAAGATGCAGGTAGTGGTGAATACATGATTACGAGTGTTGTTAGGAAGAAAAGAAAAATGATCAGTTTGGGTTTGAAGAATAATGATCTTGGTTCGACTTATTAGGTTATTAAGAAGGAAGGTCATGATGGCCTTTTGTAAGTTGTGGCTATTAATTATACAACGGGCAGAATTTTTATTCAAGTGGGAGTCTAATAGTTGTAGGAGTGTCGTTGATTAGACAGTTAAGAGTTCCCTACCTCTAGGCTAATTGAGTACCGATGGGACTTCTTGGAATGGGTTCATTTAGGGATTAGTACAAAGAATTTGAAATGAACCAAATATAGATAGAATCATGCTCATGTGTGACTGTAATTAATTCAATAATTGTATGGAGATGAGCACGTACTTTGTCACTCAGATGAACCAGCAGAGATGAACCAGGTTCATCGTGTTAAAGTCCTTAATTTGCCTCAATTTACAAAGATAGAGAAACATCATTAGCAACCAGGGAATCATATTAATACATGGCAAGAGAGTATGACAGTAAAGTCATGATGCTGAACAATGATTAGTCTGGTTGATTATCTAAGTTAGTGTTTCTAGCCAAAAAATATTTTTTTTTCAAATTCTTTTTTTTCAATTAAATGATCTTAATCATCCCTAATTCAAGCCGTTTTCTCTCAAAATGCTCCCTACTTAGTGCTTTAGTAAAGATATCTGCAATTTGTTGATCAGTAGCACAAAATTCGATTGAGATCATTCCTTTTTCATAGGTATCCCTTAGGAAATTGTGTCTAACATATATGTGCTTAGTTCTTTTACGATGAACCGGGTTCTTCGTCATACTTATTGCACTAGTGTTTTCACATAAAATAGGAATGCATCCAACCTCTATACCAAAGTCCATGAGTTTTTGCTTGATCCATAGCAACTGAGCACAGCATGAGGCTGTAGCCACATATTCAGCCTCAGCAGTAGACAAGACTACTAAATTTTGTTTCTTGGTAGCCCAAGACACAAGGCAGGAGCCCAAAAAATGAGCCATGCCTGAAGTACTCTTCCTGTCAACCAGGAAACCTGCATAATCAACATCATCATATCCTAAAAGGTCGAAATTACTACCTTTAGGATACCAAAGGCACCAAACCGGTGGTGCCTTTCAAATATCTCAAAATTCTCTTCACTGCAGGTCTACTGTTGCGGAATAATAAAAACAGTAAAGTAAAAACACAGAGATTTTCACATGGAAAACACCTAGCTCCAAAGGTGAAAAAACCACGACCTACTCCTCAGTAGGATTTGCTCAAACTCTTCACTAAAACTCTGAGCCAAACGTACTTACAAAATAAAGTCTTTTGTAATCCTAGGACTAACTCTAATCCCTTCGTAGTAACTAGCCTCTAGCTAATTTCTACAAGCTTCAAGTTAACTCTAACTTGAACAATGTGTACCTATTACAATTGCTTCTATGAAAGCTGAAGATACAATATTAAATCGCCTACTACAACCAACTAGACTCAATGAAAAACAGATGAAACTAGTTCTTCTAGCTAGTCTGTAGCCTTTGTATCGCACAGTAATTCTGCTTGCAAAATCTCTGGGA
>ML327408.1:0-29408 GCA_005239505.1 Nicotiana paniculata
CAGATTATATTTGCAGCGCCCGTTTAGTCTTTCTATAAGACATAGTTGAGCGTGATCACAACCCAACCACGAAGTCCACAGTGACGCGCTCCCATATCCACTCAGGAATGGGCATCTACTGAAGTAGGCCTCCTGGCCTCTGGTGCTCATACTTCACCTACTAGCAATTAAGACACCTAGACACATACTCCATGATGTCCTTCTTCATTCGCCTCCATCAGTAATGCTGCTTCAAATCACGATACATCTTCATAGCACCAGGATGAACAGAATACCGAGAACTGTGTGCCTCCTCTAGAATCCTCTCCCTCAGGCCATCAACCTTAGGAACACATAAGCGGCCCTGAAGTCTCAGAACACCATCCTCGCCAATAATAACCTCTTTGGCCATGCCCTGAACCACTGTCTCTCATAGCTCAGCCAAACACGGATCATCATATTGCCGAGCCTTAATATCCCCCAATAACGAAGACTGAGCAACCACATGTGCAAGAACTCCACGAGGCTCGGAAAGGTCTAATCTAACCAGGAGATTACCAAGGGCTGAATGTCCAAGGCTAGAGGTCTCTCCTCTGCTGCAATATAAGCCAAGCTACCCATACTCTCCGCCTTCCTGCTCAAAGCATCTACTACCACATTTTCCTTGCCTCTGTGATAAAGAATGGTGATATCAGAATCCTTCAACAACTCAAGCCACCTGCGCTACCTCGAATTAATATCCTTCTGCTTGAACAAGTGCTGCAAGCTACGGTGGTCTGTATAAACCTCACAGGACACTCCATACAAGTAGTGCCTCCAAATCTTAAGAGCATGAACAATCGCTGCCAACTCCAAATCGTGCATAGGGTAATTCTTCTCATGAACCTTCAGCTGGCGTGAAGTATAAGCAATAACTCTCCCCTCCTGCATCAACACACATCCCAAGCCAATGCGTGAAGCGTCGCAATATACTGTGTACATCCCCGAACCGGAAAGCACTACCAGAACTGGTGCTGAGGTCAGTGCTGTCTTGAGCTTCTGAAAGCTCGCCTCGCACTCGTCAGACCATCGGCGGGGAATTCTTCTGAGTTAATCTAGTCAATGGAGTTGCAATAGATGAGAACCCTTCCACAAATCAACGATAATATCCTGCTATGCCCAAAACGCTCCTGATATACGTAGTTGAAGTAGGACGCGACCAACTCTGAACCACCTCAACCTTCTGAGGATCGACTTTGATACCCACTCCGGATACTACATGCCCCAAGAATGCCACGGAATCCAACCAAAAATCACACTTGGAGAACTTAGCATATAGCTTTTGTTCTCGCAAATTCTGGAGCACAACTCTCAAATGCTGCTCGTGTTCCCCCAGGCTACGTGAGTAAATCAAAATGTCATCAATGAAGACAATGACAAAGGTATCAATATACGGCCTGAACACCCTATTCATCAAGTCCATGAATGCTGCTGGGGCATTAGTCAAGCGAAAGGACATCACCAGGAACTCATAATGGCTATATCTCGTACGAAAAGCAGTCTTCGGGACATTTGAAGCCCGAATCCTCAACTGATGATACCCCGATCGCAAATGAATCTTAGAAAATACACGAGCACCCTGCAACAGGTCAAACAAATCATCGATGCGCGGCAAAGGATACTTTTTCTTAATGGTAACTTTGTTCAACTGGCGGTAATCAATACACATCCGCATAGACCCATCCTTCTTCTTCATAAATAGAACTGGAGCACCCCACGGAAATACACTCGGCCTGATAAACCCCTTAGCTAACAACTCCTCAAGCTACTCCTTCAACTCTTTCGAATCCATACGGTACGGAGGAATAGATATAGGTTGGGTGCCTGAAGCTAAACCAATGCAGAAATCAATATCGTGATCCGAAGGCATGCCCGGAAGATCCGAAGGAAATACATCAGCAAACTCTCGAACCACTAGCACTGAATCAATCGTCGGAGACTCGACGGTGGTGTCTCGTACATAAGCAAAATAGGCCAGAAAACCCTTCTCAACCATATGTCGAGCCTTCAAGAATGAAATAACACGGCTGGCTATATTAACTGAGGAACCTCTCCACTCCAGCCTAGGCGGCTCGGGCATGGCTAAAGTAACTGTCTTGGCATGGCAATCTATCACCGCATGATAAGGAGATAGCCAATCCATGCCCAAAATAATCTCGAAATGAACCATGTCGAGCAATAAGAGATACGCTCGAGTCTCGAATCCACAGAACGAAATCACACAGGACCGACAAATCCGATCTACAAACACATAATCACCCACGGGAGTGGACACATAAATAAGAGAACCCAAGAACTCACGAGGGACATCCAAAAATGAGAAAATAAGACCGAAACATAGGAATAAGTGGATCCTGGATCAAATAACACTGATGCCTCTCTACCACATACTGTAATAATACTTGTGATCACGGCGTATGAGGCCACCTTATCTGATTTGGGAAGGATAGCATAGAGTCTAGTTGGAGCACCGGAAGACTAAGCCTCGCCAGAATACATAGGAGTTGGCTGACCTCCGTTGGCATGAATAGGGGCCGGCAGAGCTCCCCCTGCCTAGCCTCCACCTCTGGGACGACCTCTACCAGTCTGCCCTCCACCTCTGGGTGGATGAACCGCCAGTGCTGAAAATGTAGGTTGATATCTCTGCTGAACGGCCTTGCTCTGAAGCCTGGGACAAGTCCTCCTCATATTTCCTGGATCCCCACACTCATAATATCTGGCTGGTGGCATGGCCTGCTTCCTTGAAGAAGGACCCTAGACAGCTAGGGGACGGTGAGAACTCTCCGGCATGGCATTGAAGTAAGGAATAGAAGACTCCTGATGACCGGAATACCCGCCTGAGGAACCCTGAATTGCTGGTGGGTGGTAGGAACTCTCTGGCATGACGCTGAAATAGGGCCTCACTAGAGCACCACGGGGAGGAGGCGGAGGAGCTGAATATGGAGGCCTGCTAGACTGGCCTCTACCGAACTGACCTCTACCCCTGGCTGGGGCACATCTTGTTGACCCTGATCTCTGCCTCTCGAACGATAACACTCAATCTGGCGAGCTATCTCGACCACAAGCTGATAAGGAGTCCCCATCTCCACCTCTTGGGCCATGTTGGCCCTAATACCTGAGTGAAGCCCTGCTACAAATCTCTGCACCCTCTCAGCATCAGTAGGAAATATCATAAGGGAATGATGGGAAAACTCAAAAAACCTGGCCTCATAATCTGTCACTGACATATGCCCCTGCTCCAGCTGCTCAAACTGATATCGCAGCTCTTCCCTCTCGGAGGGTAGAATATACCTGTCCAGGAACAACTGAGTGAACTGCTCCCAAGTGATGGAAGGGGAACCTGCTGGTCTACCCAGGATAGAGGACTGCCACCATCTGTGGGCCCTAACCTCAAGCTGGAAAGTAGTGAAGTCCACTCCTTGGGACTCCAATATCCTCATGTTGTGCAGTCTGTCCCTGAACCTATCAATAAAGTCCTGGGCATCCTCGACCTTCTCACCCCCGAAGATAGGAGGGTGCAATCAGGTCCATCTATCCAGTAACTTCTGTGGATCGCCGTCCGCAGCTAGTCTAAGCTCAGGTGCTGCTTCTACTGGCTGGGCTCCACCCACGGGCAGTGTACCCGGGGTATGATAAAGTGTATTTGTCTGGCCCGCAGCCTGGGGAGTAGGGGTCTGAGCTCCCCCTCTTGCCTGAGATGTGCCAGGATCCTCTAGAGATAAACCAGCCTTGACATAGTGTCTATGAACCGCATCATACGGCCCATGATCTCCTGGAACCCTGGTGCCGTCATAATGTCCACTAGAGCAGGACCTGCTGGGGGCACCTCACCCTGCTTCTCTATAGTATGGTCCTCTGGTGGTGCAATTGGAATAACTCTGGGATGCCCCCGTCCCCTACCTCGGGCCGGTGCCCTCCCCCGGCCTCTGCCACGGCTGCCAACAACGGGGGTAGTGGCCCCTCCCGGGTCTGGAACATCGGATGCACGCGTCCTCACCCTCTGTGAGAGAATCGAAGAATGAAATTTAGTAAACCATTGACTAAACGATAGAATAAAAATAAGGAGAGGTGTTCCTAACACCCTATAGCCTCCCGAAGATAAGTACAGACATCTCCGTACCGATCTGCAAGACTCTACTAGGTCTGCCCGTGACTTGTGAGACCCACGTGAACCTAGTGTCTGATACCATGTTGTCACGACCCAAAATCCTAACTGAGGTCATGATGGCGCCCAACGGCGGGGTCAGGCAAGCCGACTCTTAATTTACTAAAGGTTCCTTCTTATCATATTGAACACTTTAAAATATACTTAGTTTTTAAAAGTTAAAACATGATTGACAAACATAATTATCCAGTTTCAATCAAAATAGTCATGATGAGGAATAAGACAATATGTATATATATACAGACCCGTAAACCAAAATAATAACTACATGTGTGCCAGGAACTAGTGTCACAAGTCCTACGGGCATACTAACAGAATATACAAAACATAATATACAATCACACTGTTTGAAAGTAATAGACGAGAAATAAGCAAAAGAAAAATCCAAGGTGCTGCCGAGGATCGTCCGGAGAAGCAGCTCACCGTAAAGTCGGGTCCATTTGAGATCAGAATCGCGCTCCGGTCTGATAACAAGATGCACCAGCCTCAGAACCTGTACAATTAAGTACAAAGGTGCAGCATGAGTACATAAACAAATATGTACTAGTGAGTATCCCGCCTAACCCCGAAGAGATAGTGACGAGAGGTAGACGTGATACTTACTAGGTTCAACAGTTCTAAATAACATGATTTAATAGGAAATAGGCAGGCATAAGAGTGGTAGAAATCATAAAGAGATAAATCATCAAGTATAGTTGCATTTACCTTTGCATGTCAAAATTTCACTAGCACATAATGTACTAAATTCCCTTATTAACATGAACCAGTTTGTACAATTACAACAAATTCCCAGTAAATCATACAGCACATAATAGGCCGTAAACATACGGCCGAAACGTCGCGAAAAATAAATGTTCACTGCCGAGGGTCGAACGGCTCGAACTATAGATGCATCTATTACCTCGCTCGTGAATCGAACATGTGATGCGGTTGACATAATAGTAGGGCTATTTCGCTCACGAACCATACACGTGACACAGTGCCGCATACATACATAAAATTATCAATTTTTAGGGAATTATCAGAGATTATTCTTTATGGCAAGAATCGAAGCAATATATCATGGACCACAACTTCCTAATATTCTCATGACAAATCAAGGATAATAAGAAATTCAAAATAAGTTTAGGAATACATGTAAGGCAAATATAAGCATGCTCGTGAGTCCTAGAACTACACAACATAACATAGTAGTAGCTATGCACGGACACTTGCCACTTCGTGCGTGCGTAACCCCCGAAAATAAGGACATGCAATTATTTATAATCACTTTTGGGGACAATTCCCCTTAGAAGGTTATAAAGGAGACTCACCTCGCGTCGAACTTAATCCTCAGACCAAGAACGCGCCCGAAACTTTGAACTCTACACCCGAGGACTCGAAACTAGCCAAATGTTATACAAAATCATCAATTTATGCTCGAAGTATGGAAATTCTCCTACTACTAAGTCAAATTCTCCATTCTTGAAGAAATTCCAAAATCCAACCCCGGGCCCACATGCTCGGATTCCAAATTCTCGAAGGAATCACTCACCCATAACCTAAGGATCTTTAATATATGATTTATACTTGATTTCATAACTAACTCACGGGTAAATTCTCAAATTTTTGAAAGCCCTAGGTTACTACCCCATTCTTTATTTTCCACTAATTTAGGTAGTTAATTAAGTTAGTAATCCATGCATGAAGCTAATATTAGAGTAGAATTTACTTACCTTCAATAACCAGGTCGTTTGCCCCTCTAAAATGGTGGAAATCTCCCCAAGGAAGAAGAAGAAGATAAGGGAAATCAATTAATTCCCCTGTATAAAAACACACTGGCTGAACAGGGTTTCCGCACCTGCGGCTGGAGGACCGTACCTGCGGTCTCGCACCTGCGAGCAAAGGCTCGCACCTGCGGAAATGGACTAGGAAGCCTGGGCCCGTACCTGCGGAGTGGAGACCGCACCTGCGGCTCCGCTCCTGCGGAATTTTGTCTGCACCTGCGAGAATTGGCTTGACCACTGGGGATCGCACCTGCGAGGCAAGGACATCAGGAGTTGTCCCGCACCTGGGACTGGGCAACCGCACATGCGGTCACACCAGAACAGGTTCACCAGCAGCTAATTTAGCTTGTTTTTGGCCTCGTGTGGTGTCCGGGAGGCACCTGGGCCCACCCGATCCCCCGTCCAAATATACCAACAAGTCCCAAATCATAATACCGACTCGCTCGAACCTTCGGAACACCCAAAACAACGCTAAAACTTAAGATCACACCTCAAAACCCCTAGAATCAAACTTAGGAACTTTAAGTTTTCTAGACTTCGCTAACAACGTGTCGAACTGACCTATACAACTAGGAATGACACAAAATTTTGTAGGCAAGCCATAAATGACATAACGGAACTATTCCCGGTCTTGAAATTCCGTTCGGATCTCGATAACACAAAAACAAGTCCTAAACCACAATAGGAACTTAAGGAACTTCTTATTTCAATATTGAGCGCTGAAAAGCTCCCGGTTCATCAGAAACCCATTTTGAACATACGCCCAGGTCCAGCATCATCATACAAAGCTAGTAGAACCGACGAAACTCGATTCCGAGGTCGTTTACCCAAAATGTTGACCGAAGTCAAACTGGCCTTAAAGGCCAACCTTAAGGAACCAAATGTTCCTATAGCACTCTAAACACCTCCGAATCCCGGTCCACCAGTCCCCGTAAGTCATAATTCACAATAAGCCGCTATGGGAAGTTTCATTTAGGGGAACGTGGTCCGATAACACAAAACGACTAGTCGGGTCGTTACAATATCTAGGTGATTTATGCAATAATTGATAGTGGTAACTACAGGAGAATATTCAAAATTGCTTAGCTGGATCACATAGGCATGCTTTCTAATAGTGGCAATGACATGTTGAAAGTTCAACAATTAGAACTTAAAGGATGCGAGCAGGCTAATCAATGTTTAAGAATGATTTTAGATCTTATAGGCATGATTTCTAAATTGCAAATTAGGCAGCATGTAAATTAACAGAATCCTATAACGCCTAATGAGTATGCTATAATGCACATTGAGACATTGGTCATTTAATTTCCTATAGGCAGGGTTTCTAGCATGTGGAAGACGAATAGATTAGACGGATTAAATTCCCATAGGTAGGTTATCTAACACATAGTAGCAGAACATATTTGAGCAAAGTAAATACCTATAGGCAGGTTATCTAACACACACAATACCAGAACATGTCAAAGTAAACACCTATAGGCAGGATGTCTACCCATTTCATGCAAATGGTAAAATAAACATGTTTTCCCAGCTTTACTAACACCCAATTGTTATTACAACATTATTACAAATCTAATGAATGGAATAAATGACAGAGTAGAAATAACTTTAGTGAGCCCACAGCAGACCCAAAGATATACCCATCCTGGCAGAGACTTCATTCTCAAGTCCGCATAATTTACAACGACCCATAAATCATATCTCCATTTACATAACGCAGACAAAAACCAGTTTATTTAGCCAGTAGGTAAAAAGAAAAGTTGCGAAATTAGGAAAGAACCAGGACCCTAGTGCATCAGAGTTCCCAAGGGCTTCAAGAACCCAGTGTAGTGCTCACACTAAGGAGGCTAATAGAGGACATTCAAGGAATGACTAAGGACCAGATCCTAGTGTGTTAGAGTTCACAAGTCTCAATTGGACCCCGAGCAGTGCTCACAATAGGGAGGTCAAACGATAGAACCTAAGTAGCCTTGGCTTTCAGCCGGCTAATAATGAGACCTCAAAAGAGCCCAGGTAACATGTGAAAGAGAGTGGACCAAGGTTGAGAGACATGAGTTGAGGTATACTTATAATTTAAACATACATGATCAAATTCAGCATATAGAGAAGATAATCGAACAGGTCACAGGACAAACTTAGTAGGTTTAACACTTAGCACATAGGCAGTAACATATTGAAAGAGTTAAGGAAAGAACAAGTTTGCAGGATTGACAAAGATTATCATGCGCAGATGTACAATATTGAACGAGTTGAAACATAGTTAGAAATTATGCTAAGTATATATCCTAGTATTAGTATCAAGAAATAAGACAACATTTAGACATGATGGGAAACATGCATTATGATGACCCCAAGTAATCACAGAAGGAACAAGGCATCAAGTGGGTCAAAGACATACTGAGGGACATGTTAGTAGAGAGGCAAGAGCATAGTCAATAGAAAATGTCTCAACACAATTTAGAACACATAACATATGCAAGACTATTACTACAGATATTCAGAACAAAGTGGAAAGTAAACTCATGTCAAATAGCAGATATAGGTATTCATGTAAAGACCCGTAAATTTCTATATCTAAAATAATGCCCGAATAGGTCCCTGTGATGTTAAAACCGTAGAAATTCTTAAAAACGGTCCTATTTTGAGTAAAAACTATCCCAGAACTTGAAAGATTAAATTTTCCAGAAATTGCACGTTATGCGACGCACTATGCAATCGCATAATAGGTATGCGGACCGCATAGTGGTCGCATACCTGGACAGTAGCCTGTTCAAATTGAGGACAATTATGCGCCCCGGAATGCGGTCGCATTTTGGGTATGCGAACCACATAGATGTCGCATTCTTGCCCCATGGTTTTTGCAAGGGAGGTTATACGACGCATTATGCGATCGTATAACAGATATGAATACCGCATAGTGGTTGCATACCTGGGCAGTGTGGTTCCCATTTTGGCCCATTTGAAGGCCAACCATGCGACAGGAATACGGACCGCATAGCAGGAACGCGATCGCATTCCTGACCGCATTTCTGTGTCGGGGCTCCTATTTTCTAAATTTAAGACCCGACCCCGTGTTTTATAAAACACCCCTTCCCTTCATTTTTAACGATTTTTGACCAAAAATAGAGAGAGAAAAAGAGAGTTCTTGAGAGAGAAGGTTTCAACATCATTCAATTTGATTTTCCAAAATCACTCAAGCCCGGAAATTATCGAGTTATTGTCATCTTCTTCACCCAAAGAGGTACGTCTTCACCCTATTTCCCCAATTTCTCAGATATTGGGTAAGAATAAAACACACATAGGTTGGTTATTGAAAATAAAAAGTGAAATCTTGCATGCATGTGAGGTAATTATTCTCAAAAGGGGGGTTAGTAATCTAAGGGGTCACATAGTGTTTGATAAAATCCTCAATTGGGTACAAGATTCCTAATTCTAAGTGAAATATGTCACATTGTGGAATAGATTGATGGTGCTAGACGGACCGGTGAATTGTGATAGAAATTAAAAAGGGGATGACTCAAGGTATGTATGGCTAACTTTAATCTTCATAGAGTCACCTTGTTGGTGTCCGAACATTCGGTATAAGTTTCTTCCTGAGTATATGTGAATTGATTGTCCGGTTGTGTTGAGGTGTGAGATTTCATTCTCTAATTTTTCTTAGTCGACTATCGTGATAATTGAAATATTGAAAGGTGACTTCAATGTGATTACTCTATCATGTGCAAGGTTCGTTAAATGCTTGAGTATGTTGGTATGAAAGAATGGTAACGAACTCAAATGTGTAAATGTATCTAAGTGATAAGGGTTGTGTAAAAAGTGATGAAAGGGAGTTGTGAATTGATCTAATTGAACTAAATGACCATGGAAATATTGTATATGACTCATTGTTGGCAAGGTTTATTGTGGCTTAACTTCACATGGATTGTTGGTTGTAATGAATTTATATTCTTGTTGATGAGCATCTTTGTGGTTGAATTAATGGATGATAAAGACTATTATGAACACATGATTGGTTGGGTGTTATGAAATTGTACTCTTGATGATATGAAAACATGTGATTGAATTGTGGGATGTTATTATTTACCATGAAATGTGATAGTCCGGTGGGATCGGGTTACACGCTGAAACACGAAGTAATAAGTATGGAGAGGTAACAAGGGTGGAGTGTAAATTGTACGGTGGGATAGCGTTGCACGCTGCAACACGAAGTAATAAGGGTGGAGAGGTAACAAGGGTGGAGTGTAGACTGTACGGTGGGATCGGGTTGCACGCTGCAACAGAATGTAATAAAGTTGAAATGTGATTGTATTGAAATAAGAATATGTGAGGCTCTCAATTGTATTTATTTATGTATCACTGTGCCCTATGTGTTTGTTCCTTTAACTGATTTCTATCTGTGCATCTCTCTATTTTACTTTGAGTAAAGTTTCCTCCTACATACTATTACTATTCAACAGTACTAACGTACCTTTTGCCGGGGGGGGGGGGGGGCTANGCCGTGTGTAATTCATGCCATCTCTTTTGAGTCTGTTATGTATTGTAAGGTATAGTCGAGGCCTTGTTGCCGGCAAGTATTGTATAAACTCCTAGTATTCATAAAGGCTCCGTAGACAAGATGTGGGTGTATATATGTATTTTGGGTAGTAATTGTACGTATTCGGAATCGTGGTCCGTATTGGAAAGTTATGTATGTATTGTGTATGTTTTGGGGAATCAACTGTTGAAATGCTAAAAGAGAAATGATCTTGAGTTTGTAAATCCACGCATAAATCCTAAGTTTCTATTTCATATGGATTATGGTGCATTGTATATACGGGGGAACGCGTTGGGTAGGAAAGGCAATCCAGGTCGGCTTGACTAGGTTCACCTGGTTAGGCGTCGGTCTCGTCCCTCGGTTTTGGGGCGTGACAAACTCGGTATCAGAGCTTAAGGTTTTAAAAGAGTCCTAGGATGTCTCGGATCCGTGTCTAGTGAACACTTCTTATCAGTGTGTTGTCGACCACATCAATAATTAGGAGGCTGCATGGATATTTAGGAAAATACCATTTTATTGCTATTCTATATCGTGTGATGTGGTGGAAGGTGAGGTTGTCTATCTCTAACTCGTGCATTGTTCCAATTTTCAGTAAATGGCACCCTAGAAGAGAGCTCGACTCAGCCTAGAGACCTATGCCACCCTAGGAGTGGCTGTGAATTCTTTATCTGATGGTGCAGGTGAGAATGATTCCCCGACCCTGAATCTGCCTGACTCTTCCATCCCAGGCCAAGATATTCCTATTTCTACCCAGTAGAGGGTGCTACAGTCCCTCCCGCTGATGTTTCTGATCCTTCTTCAGTCCCAGCTTCCGGTCCCGGTATTTCTAATGGGGACCTCAGGGGAGCTATTCAGATGTTGACTCAGCTGGTGGCTTCCCAAGCCCAAAGATCACATGCTTCCCCTGCATCCTCTAGAGAGCAAGGGGATTCTTCAGATTCCAGGGTCAACCAATTTCTATGGTTATCCCCTCAAGATTTCACAGGCACCGACCTAGAGGCCGACCCTCAGGAGTTTATTGATGAAATGTACAAGACCCTCCGAGTTATGAGGGCTACTGAGACAGAGGGGGTTGAGTTGGATTCCTATCGTCTGAAGGGAGCGGCATATTCGTGGTTTGAAATGTGGGAGAGTTCTCATGGAGAGGGGAGCCCTCCCACGAGGTGGGAGGAGTTTGTGCATGCCTTTATGTATCATTTCTTGCCTGCCAAGATTATGGCAGCCCGTGTTACAGAGGTTGAGGCCCTCAAGCAAGGCAACATGAGTGTGTGGGAGTGTCATATGGAGTTTGTGCGCTTGTCCAAATATGATGTTCACATGATGCCAACTATGGAGGCCAGAGTTCGACGGTTTGTTCAGGGCCTTGGTCCCTTGGTTTTTAATGAAGCTTCTACAGCTGCCTTGCATTCGGATATGAATTATAGGAAGATCGTGGGAATCGCCCAGGCCATAGAGGCTCGGAAGTTAAAGATAAGAACGGAGAGGGAGAGTAGTAGTAGGGCTCGGTCAGCGGGCAACCCTGGAGTTCAGTTGGAGAAGGGAGATCAATCCTTGGGAGAGGGTCATCAAGGCCATCCCAGTCCTATGATCAGTCCTCAGCCAGTGCCCCAAAATCAGCGCACAATTATCAGCGGGGAGGTTGCTTTGGACCAGGTCCAAAAAGCATGAGGTTCCATCAATCGGGTCGTTCCGGTGGGAGGTTCCAGTAGCAGCGGAGGGCCCCATACCCTAAGTGTGGGAAGTTTCATTCTGATCCTTGTTACTTGGATACACCTATATGCTATAGATGTGGAGAAATAGGCCATATCCAGCGAGACAGTCGCGCACCCAGAAAGGGTGCGAGTAGGGGCACTTCTCAGCCATCCAGCTCTTCAGCCGCTACATCTTCAGCACGCCCTCCAACACCAGCAGGGCGCGGAGCAGCTAGGGGTAGAGCGCGGGGTCAAGGGGGGCCCAACCGATTTTATGCTTTGAGTGGTCGCCAGAGCGCCGAGGCTTCCCCAGATGTTGTCACGGGTATTCTGATTGTTCAGTCACATGATGTTTATGCTCTTATTGATCCTGGGTCTTCTTTTTCATATGTTACTCCATTTATTGCTTCAAGTTTTGGGATAGGACCCGAACAGCTTCACGAGTCGTTCTCTGCGTCGACTCCAGTTGGTGATTCTATTACGGCCGTGCAAGTCTATCGGAATTGTGTTGTCACGGTGCGTGGTCGGGATACCACGACCGATCTTATTGAGTTCGAAATAGTAGATTTTTATGTAATATGGGGGTGGATTGGCTCTATTCGTTCTTTGCTAAACTCGACTGTCGAACCGGGATTATGAGGCTTGAGTTTCCTAATGAATCAGTGATCGAGTGGAAGGGAAATAATTTTGTCCCAAGAGGTAGATTTATTTCCTACCTTAAAGCCTCAAATATGATCAGAAAAGGGTGCATCTACCATTTGGTCCGGGTTGCGGACACCACTTCAGAGGTGCCTGCTCCCGAATCTGTCCTATTGTGAATGAATTTCTTGAGGTATTTCCGGGCGAGCTTCCTGGGATTCCACAAGATAGGGAGATCGATTTCGGGATTTATGTATTACCAGATACGCTGCCAATATCTATTCCATCTTACCAAATGGCGCCAGCAGAATTGAGAGAGTTAAAAGAACAATTGAAAGGTCTATTAGAAAAGGGTTTCATTCGGCCAAGTGTGTCGCCTGGGGCGCACCGGTTCTTTTGTCAGAAAGAAAGATGGATCACTTCGGATGTGTATTGATTATCAGCAGCTCAACAAGGTTACCATCAAAAACAAATACCCATAGCCTCGGATAGATGATTTGATCGACCAATTGCAAGGTGCTAAGTTCTTCTCAAAGATTGATTTGCGGTCCGGATATCATCAATTAAAATCAGGGAGCAGGATATTCATAAGACTGCCTTCGGGACTCTTTATGGGCACTTTGAATTTCTGGTAATGTCTTTTGGGCTAACCAACGCCCCAACAGCTTTTATGGATCTTATGTATCGGGTTTTCAAACCGTTTCTCGACTCCTTTATGATTGTATTCATTGATGATATTATTGTTTATTCGCAGAGTCAGGGGGATCATGCTAATCACCTCATGGCAGTTCTGCAGACTCTTCATCAGCACCAATTGTATGCAAAGTTTTCAAAATGTGAGTTTTGGCTAGAATCAGTCACCTTTTTGGGCCATGTTGTTTCCAGGGAGGGGATTCAGGTTGATCCCCAAAATATTGCAGCGGTGAAGGATTTTCCTAGGCTAACGACCCCGACAGAGATTCGCGGTTTCTTGAGTCTAGCTGGGTATTATCGGAGGTTCGTGGAGGGATTATCTACCGTCGCCTCCCCGTTGACTAAACTATCATAGAAGGCAGTTACGTTCCAGTGGTCCGATGCTTGTGAAAAGAGTTTTCAGGAATTGAAATTAAGATTGACTACGGAGCCAGTGTTGACCTTGCCAGAAGGTTCGGAAGGGTTTGTGGTGTATTATGATGCTTCAAGGGTTGGTTTGGGGTGTGTATTGATGCAATGTGGTAAGGTAATAGCATATGCTTCTAGACAGCTCAAGAATCACGAGAAGAATTATCCGACGCATGATTTGGAGCTCGCGGCGGTTGTGTTTGCATTAAAATCTGGCGGCATCATCTTTATGGGGTCCATGTGGACGTGTTCACAGACCACAAGAGTCTTCAGTATTTATTCAAACAAAAGGAGTAGAACTTAAGGCAGCGGAGGTGGTTGAAATTTCTCAAGGACTATGATATGAATATTTTGTACCATCCAGGGAAGGCAAATGTGGTAGCCGACGCTCTTAGTCGGAAATCCATAGGTAGCTTGGCTCATTTGGAAGAAGGTTAAAGGCCTTTAGCTCGGGAGGTTTATCAGTTGGCTAGTCTGGGGGTATGTCTTTCGACCTCAGACGAAGGTATGTCGTGGTGCGTAATGGAGCGGAGTCTTCGCTTGTAGCAGAAGTCAAGGGAAAGCAATTCAGGGATCCGGCTTTGGCACAATTGAGGGAAGAAATTTTGAATCACAAGACTTGAGCATTCTCACTCGGCAATGATGACGGTGTCCTGTAGTGTCAAGAGAGGTTATGTGTTCCATATGTGGATGATCTTCGGAAGAGGGTAATGGCAGAGGCTCACAACTCTAGGTATTCAGTACACCCAGGTTCTACGAAGATGTATCATGATCTCAAAGAGATTTATTGGTTGAATGGTATGAAGAAGGGTGTGGCGAACTTTGTGGCTAGGTGTCCGACTTGTCAGCAAGTGAAGGCAGAGCATCAGAGGCCTGGTGGATTGACGCAGCTTAGGGAAATACCGATATGGAAATGGGAGATGATCAATATGGACTTTGTGGTGGGGTTACCTCGCACTCCACGTAGGTTCGACTCTATTTGGGTAATAGTGGATCGGCTCACGAAATCAGCTCACTTCTTGCCAGTCAAGTCCGCCGATACTGCAGAACAGTACGCTCAGTTGTATATCAAAGAAATAGTCAAGCTCCATGGCACTCCAGTATCTATTATCTCGGATCGAGGGCCCAGTTCACAGCTAAATTTTGGAAGAAATTTTAGCAAGGTTTGGGTACTCAGGTAAATCTCAGCACAGCTTTCCACCCACAGACGGACGGTCAAGTGGAGCGGACTACTTGGACGCTTGAAGATATGTTGCGGTCTTGTTTATTAGATTTCAAGGGTATCTGGGATGAGCACTTGCCGCTTATAGAATTTTCTTATAATAATAGTTTTCATGCTAGTATCCAGATGGCCCCATTTGAGGCATTATACTCAAGGAGATGTAAATCTCCGATCGGGTGGTTTGAGGTTGGTAAGGCAGACTTGTTAGAACTAGATCTTGTGCACCAAGCTATGGTAAAAGTTAAAGTCATTCAGGAAAGGATGAAGACTGCTCAGAGTCGTCATAAATCCTATGCGGACGTCCGTCGAAGAGATTTGGAGTTTCAAGTAGATGATTGGGTATTCTTGAAGGTGTCTCCCATGAAGGAAGTAATGCGGTTTGGGAAGAAAGGGAAATTGAGCCCAAGGTATGTCGGGCCATATAGGGATTGCTTGAAGGATAGGACAGCTGGCTTATAGGCTGGAATTTTCCTCTGAGATGTCATTAGTGCACCCGGTGTTCCATGTGTCTATGTTGAAGAAAGTGGTTGGAGATCCATCAGCCATCGTGCCAGTTGAGACTATTGAGGTTAATGAAGAATTATCGTATGAAGAGGTTCCAGTTGGTATTCTTGATAGGCAAGCCCGTAGATTGAGGAACAAAGAAATTGCTTCAGTTAAAGTGTTGTGGCGAAGTCAGCAAGTTGAGGAAGCCACGTGGGAAGCGGAAAATGAAATGAAAGAAAAATATCCCCATTTGATTGAATAAGTCTATAGTGATCGTGCAAATTGTCATCTCTAAGAAATTATATGTTATGTTCAGTTTTGTGCAAAAGCACCCCATTTTCCCCTAATTTCTCTACTATTGTAACTTCTTAAGTTGTGCCAAACCTGTGTATGTTGTGACTATTTGAGTAATGTGCAACCCCTTGGAGTGAATGAAATTATGTTAAACTCATGTGATGGTTAAATGATTAATTGAAGTGTAGATTGGTAATGAGTAATTGAAGTGTAGATTGGTAAGGATTAATTGAAGTGTATATGGCATGTTGAAGTAATTGAATTATATGGGACTTATTGAGGTGACCAAATTATGTGCAAGGCCATGAAATCACTAGTTATCTATGGAATTGGTTAATAACATGTGTTTCAAGGGTTCTCTGACAGGTAGATAGGCCTAATTACAGAGGAAACTCTGGCGAAATTTTCAGAAAATATCGGAGTTAGTAAAATTGGGGGTTGGCAGATTGTGTTTTCAAAACCAAATGATATCCCGATCCTCATTCGAGGACGAATGATTTTAAGTGGGGGAGGATGTAAATACCCATAAATTTCTATGTCTAAAATAATGCCCGAATAGGTCCCTGTGTTGTTACAACAGTAGAAATTCTTTAAAACGGTCATATTTTGAGTAAAAAGTATCCCAGAACTTGAAAGATTAAATTTTCCAGAAATTGCACGTTATGCGATCGCATAACAGGTATGCGGACCGCATAGTGGTCGCATACCTGGACAATAGCCTCTCACAATTGAGGACAACTTGTGGCCCAGAATGCGATCGCATTTTGGGTATGCAGACCGCATAGTTCTAGCATTCTTGCCCATGGTTTTTGTGAGGGAGGTTATGTGACGCACTATGCGATCAAATAACAGGTATGCGGACCGCATAGTGGTCGCATACCTGGGCAGTGTGGTTCCCATTTTGGCCCATTTGAAGGCCAACTATGCGACAGGAATGCGGACTGCAAATCAGGAACGCGATCGCATTCCTGACCACATTGCTGTGTCAGGGCTCCTATTTTCTAAATTTAAGACCCGACCCCCTGTTTTATAAAACACCCCTTCCCTTCATTTTTAACAATTTTCTGACCAAAAATAGAGAGAGAAAAAGAGAGTTCTTGAGAGAGAAGGTTTCAAAATCATCCAATTTGATTTTCCAAAATCACTCAAGCCCGAAAATTATCGAGTTATTGTCATCTTCTTCACCCAAAGAGGTAAGTCTTCACCCTATTTCCCAAATTTCTCAGATTTTGGGTAAGAATAAAACACACATAGGTTGGTTCTTAAAAATAAAAAGTTAAATCTTGCATGCATGTGAGTTAAACCCCGTAATCTAATAAAGGGAAAAACAAGTTTGGGTAATTATTCTCAAAAGGGGGGTTAGTAGTCTAAAGGGTCACATAGTGTTTGATAAAATGCTCAATTGGATACAAGATTCCTAATTTAAGTGAAATATGTCACATTGTGGAATAGATTGACGGTGCTAGACGGTCCGGCGAATTGTGATAGAAATTAAAAAGGGGATGACTCAAGGTATGTATGGCTAACTTTAATCTTCGTAGAGTCACCTTGTTGGTGTCCGAACATTCGGTATAAGTTTCTTGCTGAGTAAATGTGAACTGATTGTCAGGTTGTGTTGAGGTGTAAGATTTCATTCTCTGATTTTTCTTAGTCGACTATCGTGATAATTGAAATTGTGAAAGGTGACTTCAATGTGATTCCTCTATCATGTGCAAGGTTCGTTAAATGCTTGAGTATGTTGGTATGAAAGAATGGTAACGAACTCAAATGTGTAAATTTATCTAAGTGATATGGGTTGTGTAACAAGTGATGAAAGGGAATTGTGAATTGATCTAATTGAACTAAATGACCATGGAAATATCGTATATGACTCATTGTTGGCAAGGTTTATTGTGGCTTAACTTCCCATGGATTGTTGATTGTAGTGAATTTATATTCTTGTTTGATGATCATCTTTGTGGTTGAATTAATGGATGATAAAGACTATTATGAAGACATGATTGGTTGGGTGTTATGAAATTGTACTCTTGATGATATGAAACCATGTGATTGAATTGTGGGATGTTATTGTTTGCCATGAAATGTGATGGTCCGGTGGGATAGCGTTGCACGCTGCAACACGAAGTAATAAGGGTGGAGAGGTAACAAGGGTGAAGTATAAATTGTACAGTGAGATCGGGTTGCACGCCGCAACACGAAGTAATAAGGGTGGAGAGGTAACAAGGGTGAAGTATAAATTGTACAGTGAGATCGGGTTGCACGCCGCAACACGAAGTAATAAGGGTGGAGAGGTAACAAGGGTGGAGTGTAAACTGTACGGTCGGATCGGTTTGCATGCCGCAACAGAATGTAATAAAAATAAGAATCTGTGAGCCTCTCAATTGTATATGTTTCTGTATCACTGTGCACTATGTGTTGGTTCCTTTAACTGCTTTCTATCTGTGCATCTATTGATTTTACTTTGAGTAAAGTTTGCTCATACATACTAGTACTATTCCACAGCACTAACGTCCCTTTTGCCGGGGGCGCTACATCTTTTATATGGATGTAGGTAGGTCCATAGCAGGTAGCTCAGCTCGCCGTTAGTGGTGCCTCCTCCTCATCTTTCAGCAGTACTGGTGAGCCCCACTTCCTCTCGGGGTCGTGTGTAATTCATGCCATCTTTTTTGAGTCTGTTATGTATTGTAAGGTATAGCCGGGGCCTTGTTGCCGGCAATTATTGTATAAAATCCTAGTATTCGTAGAGGCTCCGTAGACAAGATATGGGTGTGTATATGTATTTTGGGTAGTAACTGTACGTATTCGGAATCGTGGTCCGTATTGGAAAGTTATATATGTATTGTGTATGTTTTTGGGAATCAACTGTTGAAATGCTAAAAGAGAAATGATCTTGAGTTCGTAAATCCACGCTTAAATCCTAAGTTGTTATTTCATATGGATTATGGTGCATTATATATATGGGGGAACGCATTGGGTAGGAAAGGCAATCCAGGCCCGCTTGACTGGTTCACCTAATTAGGCACCGGTCTCGTCCCTCTATTTTGGGACGCAACAATTCAGGCATCGACACAGGAGACTAATTAACTAAAGAAGGTCCAGTTGTATCAAAAAATTAATCCTAATATAGTAAAACAACAATTCAAACATGGTAGGGAAAACAGGATGAGATAATTGTTCTAAATCACAAGCAAACACTAAAGGGGTATGGAATCGAGTGAGCATGTTGAGTGACACAATATAAGAGAGACAAGTTATAATCAACAACGAAAGTCTTTAACACATGTTACTACAAATGTGAGGCATTAATTACAAATATTCAAGACAAGGCAAGTAAGCATATTCATGAATATTCAGGCGTCAATACACTAGCTAAACGAGCTTAGGAAGGTTCAGATTACCCAAGTAAGGCATAGATAATCACAGAACTAGCAGCACTAGGAGTAGTTAAATGCTAAGGAGACTTAAAACACGTATAAAGTTAACAGAGTGGTGCTTAAAAGTAACCCAGAAACGTATTAAGCCATGGATTTCAGAAGAAAGAACACAAACAAATCAGAGACACATAAAGATGGAATTGCAAAAGTCAAGTAACTTACCAATTAAACGAAAATACAAGAAACAAAAAATGTCACAGTATTCTGAACATCAACGAGAAGCAAGAACCCAGAATTTAGTGGCCTTGTCTTTCAGCTGGCCAAAAACAAAAGTATATAATGAGATAATGAAGAATGACTGAGTAAAGCTTTAAATTTTTAGTGAAATTCTAGTGAAAAACAAAGTCTCCCCTAAAAAGGGAATGGGGGTTGGTGTATATAGTGGAGAAGTCGAACAAGTAAACATGGAAAATAAATTATTCAAACACAAATAAGAAAAGATATTCTAGAACCAATTAGAATCGGTTTTTTAGGGCATAAAACAAAGGGGTTCAATAAATCAATAGAAAATCACGCAAATAATACCAAAAAATAAAGGAATACAGAAGATTAAACAGAGAGTAAGGAAAATATCATACCAAAAATCATTTAGAGTCAGATTTAAGGAAAAATAAAGTAGAAAATACGGAAACAGGTCAGATTAAACAGAAATAAGGAAAAAGAGTAGTCAAACACATAAAACAAAAAGTATCAGTCAATAATCAGTAAGGAAAAAAGAGAAATTCAAACCCTAGTTGGCAGAAATAGAAGATTGGCTAGAAATCTTGGCTAATCGGACCCATACAGCCATGGTCGTGAAGTATATGGACTAGATACATGTCCAGATTCAAGCGGTCAAAAGGGGAATGGCCGGAATCTGAGAGATAGTACTTGTCATGTTTAGGCAAGTACTAGGAGATACCATAGATTTGTAGGAAATAGCGATATAACACACAAAAGGTAAGAGAATCATGGAAAAACTCCATGATTAAGAAAAATTTGGAGAGGTTTGAGAAAGGCGGCTAGGGTTTCTGTGAGAGGGAGGAGTGTTTGAAAGCGGCGGCTGAAGAGAGAATGGGGTTAGGGTTTGGGTGAGGGGATATAAGGAGAATAGGGAGGGGTGTTGTGAGCCGTTGATCACTTTTGATCAACAACTGGGATTTGAGAAGAGCTGGATTGGGTTTTGGACTGGGTTGGGGATAAAAGGGGAGTTTGGATTGGTCTTAGGGATTGGGCCATGGATTTGGGGCTTGTCTGGTCCGAAATTAATCCCAATTTTGGGCCAGGTTTTTAAAATAGGAGATTAAGGAAAAAATAATTTAATAAAAAAACTAAATAAATTGTAAAAATTCTATTTATGGAAATTAATATTTTAAAATAATAGTAGAAGATTATAAAAATTAAAAATATTATTTTATCCTTGAAAATAAAATGACAAATGCAGTAAAGTTTTAAGATATAGGCTATTATTGCAAGTTTGTGCAAATGGTCTAAAAATACTAATGTAATTATACAAAAAATAAAAATAAAAATATATGATATATGTATTATGGATGTAAATAATAACTTTAGTTAATTAAGTCATCACAAAGTAATTGAAGCAGTAATTAGTAAACATTCAAGTAGTTTAAATACAAGAAAAATCAATTTTAAAGCTTTAAAAATTATGAAAAAATACTTATATATGCTTATAAGCTAAATGATGATGTATGTACTATTTTGAGAATATATATATATATAGGAAAAATTGGGTATCAACACCTACATGCTCCTGCTTGGGAGTCTATCTGACTTCAGCCTTGATACAAAATACTCTAAACTCTCGATAAAAAAAAAGAAAAATAAGATTCATCGCAGATCCTAAATAAAAAGGAAGCAATAGTAAACTATTTATAATTTGGTTACTTAAAGAAAGAAAAAATGAAGAAAAAAAATAACAAAAGTTAGGAGTGGTCGACAAAAGCTAGAAGAAAATGATGATCGGTTTATGAAGAGGAAGAAAGTGGTAAAGGTGAAAAATGGTTTATCTGATAAGTAAATTGAGTTATTCACTCTCACATCGTTAAGTTGTTAATTATAAAATTATTACTCCTATAATTCAATACCAATTAGTCAATAGCTAATTTATAATTCAGTTAATGGTTACGGTTCGATTTTGAACACCTCACGAGGCAATCATTTAACCATCTGGAACGTCCGGTTAATACTCAATAGACTCAATACCTGGTACCCCCCCATTAAACACCCCACTTGTATTCAGCACCCCCTCTGACGCCTGGCGAAGCTTGTTGTCGATGCCCTCTTCTCCATCTTCACCTCCTCACGCCTTCGGCTCAGCTCCATAGCCCACCACCAGTGAGAAAGAAACTCACCTTATTCACCCTTTAAAAAGTTTCCAACAACAATTTGATCTTAGCCCTATTCATCTATGCCTACCTTCTCTTGGCTATTACATACAAAGTGATAACAATTGACAGAGAGTTGTGAGGCAGACACAGCAATGTCGGACTACGACTATGAGACGGACGAAGCGTACATGGAAAAGACGATAGATATCTTGAGCCTGATGAAGGAGCAGAGATTAATAAGAAGATAATATCGACAACAATTAGGACATATAGACCCCCTGTCGGGTTAAGGTGAAGAAAACAGAGGAAAATCCTGTAGGAAAATGACACGAAAAAATAACAATAATACTGCAATAAAATTATTTGTGAGCGGAAATACACCAACTGGCTTGAGTCGTGTTGGGCACTGTCATAAGAAACTATATTAGCAGTTTGAAATATTTTTCCAGGATTAAACAAGCTCATCTATATTTATTTATAGGATATAGGAGTCAGCAAAATTAAATAATAAATCCAGCAAGTTTAGAATGAGGAAATAAACACAGGTTATAAAAGAAATTGGAATACACAAAAGGTTAGGTGTAATTGAAAATGAGAAGGCTTGTAGTGATGATTACTAATCATTAGCAATCATGAGAGAATAAAATATTTGTTGATGTCTTTGGATGGTAAAGGAAGTGGGTATTTATAGTTGTAAGAATTTTGTAAGGAAATGACAAGTGTTCATCTACTTGTCAAAAAACTTTCATGCAAAGAGACAAGTGTTATGTCTCCTCTGCCACTTGTTTATGGCTTAGCCATTGGCCATATATCTTCATGCAAAAGTCCACACGGTAGATATTCATAGCCACTTGTAAAATTAAAAGAACACATGGCTATTTAAAATTTTGAAAATACCCCCACAATCCCCACATATTTTCAAAATTTATAGGAGAAGGATAAAGGAATGGAAGAATAGACTTGTTGGATTTGTATGGTCCAAATGTAATAGTTTTGGTGTCTTCTGGACTATGAACAAACTTAGACCAATAAAATTTATCTCATAGAATTACTGGTGAAATGTAATATTTCTATGAACCAATAATTCTTATTGTAAGTTAGAGATTTTATCAATTACATTTTGACCCCCGGTAATTTTGTTGTTCAATGCGGTTTTGCAACCATAGGCCATGCGCGTGCTTGGTTATTCATGAGAGCTCTAGAGACTCGGCCAAAATCTCATGAGAGCGTCCCACTCCACTCTCATATAGGTGAATTCATCAAGTGTATACTTCTTTTAAATACACCATCCATAAGGACTATGAATTTTATTAAGAGTTATAACTCAGCCTCTCAATTAGTAGTAGTCAAGCACTCTCTTTTGGTGTTTCAGTGTCAATATCGACTTGTTATTACCAATATGAATCTACTTCATGGGATCTCCAATCACATAAGTTGGGTTAACATCTCTATTGACAACATGTCGGCTTAACCCCATCTCTTTTGAGGTTTGAAGAATTGATTTTCTTCCCACGGGTTTAGTTAGAGGATCGGCCAAATTTAGTTCTGACTTCACATAGTCAATGGAAATTATTCCATCTCTCAACAGTTGTTTTATGACATAATGTCTTAATATCATGTATCTACTTTTACAATTATAAAGTTTATTCTTCGCTATAGATATTTTCGCTTGGAGGCAATATGTCCTTTATTAAAGGGATATTAGCTAAGAAGTTTCTTAGCCACTCAGACTCAGAAGCAGCTAACTCCAGAGCTACAAACTCTGATTCCATAGTCGATCTAGCAATGGTCATCTGTTTAGTTGATTTCCACGATATTGCACCACTACCACGGGTGAATACATAACCACTAGTGAATTTTGTCTCATCTGAATCAGAGATCCAGTTTGCATCACGAACCCTTCTAAAATAGAAGGAAATCCACTATATAATATACCATAATTCATGGTTCCTCTCAAATATTTCATTAGTCTAGCTAATGCAAACCAACGCTCGATGTTGGAATTACGAATATATCTACTCAGTCTACACACATCATAGGCTATATCAAGCCTTGTAAAATTTATTAAATGCATCAGACTCCCAATAATCTAAGTGTATTTAGACTGAGCAACTTGGTCATCATTATTCTTTTTCAACTGAGAGTTAGCATCAAAAGGAGTGCACTGGTGTGACATTAAAATATTCAAACTTCTTAGTAAGTCTCTCAACATAATGTTCTTGTGACAAAATTATGCCATATTCACTCCTTATAACTTTAACTCCTAATATCATATTTACTTCAGCCAGATCTTTCATATCAAAATTAGCAGACAGAAATAATTTAGTACTTTGTACAATATTTAAACTTGTACCAAATATAAGCATGTCATCAATATATAGACATATTATCATATAATCATTGTCTACAACTTTAGTATAAACACATTTATCCACTTCCATTGAAGAAAAATCGTCTCTCATACCAATGCGTAGGAGCTTGTGTAAGGCCATAAAGAGATTTAATTAATTTGCAAACTTTATTTTCTTGTCCAGGAATGACACAGCCTTCAGGTTGAACCATATAAATCTCTTCTTCTAAATCACCATTTAGAAAAGTAGTTTTCACATCCATTTTGTGGATAAAAAGCTTACGGATTGAAGCTAAGGCAATTAAAACTCGAATAGAAGAAATTCTAGTCATGGGTGCAAATGTATCAAAATAATCTGTATTTTATTTTTGATAAAATCCTTTAGCTACTAACCGAGCTTTATATTTATCTAAATATCCTTCAGGATTAAATTTCTTTTTGAAAATCCATTTGTAACCAATAGATTTTGCACCAGGAGGTAAATCAGTTAAAATCCATGTATTATTTTTCTTAATATAATCAATTTCAAATTTTATTGGCTCTTTCCAATAATTAGCTTCTGAAGAAGATATAACTTCAAAATAAGTTGATGGTTCATTATTGACAAGAAAAGTCTGAAAATCATTTCCATAAGAAAAATATTCTTTCCTAAGCCTTTTGCTCCTTCTCAGTTCCTCATTAAAGGTAATTTTATTATTTGTTCAACAAGTGTATGAGAAATTTTATCAGAGAGTGGATAAATATATTCAAAGAACTCAGCGTTCTTTGTCTCAATTCTAGTGTTGGAATCAAGCACACCACTCTTTAAAACAAGAAATATATATGCAGCACTATGTTCAACATATCCAATAAGCATACAATCAGCAGTTTTAGAACCTATGTTTCTATTTTTAGGTTCAGGAAAGAACTTTAGCAAGATACTCCCACACTTTTAAATATTTCAAGTTAGGTTTATAACCCCTCCACAATTCATACTGTAACGACCCGGTCGATTGTATTGAGAATTTAAGTTCCGCTCGGCGGAATTTGACCTTGAGTAATTTTGTAGGATGATTTTGGACTTAGGCGTGCGTCCGTATTTGATTTTGGAGGTCGATAGGGTGATTTGAAGCATTTCAGCGAAAGTTGAAGTTTGTAAAGTGGAGAGGTTTGACCAATAGTTGGATTTGCTGATATCGGGGTCTGAATGTGATCCGAGAGTTGGAACAGCTCTATGATGTTATTTGGGACTTGTATGCAAAATTTGGCATTCTTCCGGGTTGGTTTGATAGGTTTCGGCATGAGTTTTATAAGTTGGAAGAATTGGAAGTTCATAAGTTTGATTCATGGTGCGATTCGTAGTTTCGTCGTTATTTGATGTGATTCGAGGTCCCGAGCAGGTCTGTATTAGGTTATTGAACTTGTTGGTATGCTTGGACGTGTTCCCGGGGGGCCCAAGTGTGTTTCGGACGAGTTATGGATGTTTTTCCTAGTCTTAGTCAGGTCTGTTTTGGTGTCTCGCACCTGCGACACTTTGGAGCACGTTCGACTCTTCTTCTGCATGAGCCTGGTCGCTTCTGCAATCTTTGAGGTCTGGGAGCTATCCCGCTTCTGCGGATGTTGGTACGAAGGTGCAAAGGCCGCTTCTGCGGTTCTATGATCGCATCTACGAAGGAGTCCGCTTCTACGGTCCTGTCATCACTTCTGTGAGCCGCAGGTGCGGCTATGTCATCCGCAGATGCGGACCTGGGCCTGGTAAGTTAACTTCGCAGATGCGAATGTTTCTCGCAGATGCGGTTGCACAGATGCGCCTATTTGTCCGTAAATGAGGAAATACTGAGCAGAATCATATAAGTCGAGGGTTGGCTATTTTCTTCACATTTTTTTTATCATTTAATTTGTGTTTTGAGTTGAGGAAAATGTTAGTTTTTGAATAATGTTTTCAAAATGAAAAATCATGATTTGGGGGACGAAATAGTATCGAAATTTGATAATTTTAGTATGGTTGAACTCGTATCGGAATGGGTGTTCGGGTTTTGTAAATTTGTCAGGTTCTGAGGTGCGGGCCCGGGGGTCGAGTTTTGGGTCGATTTTTAGATTTTTATAAAATTGAGACTTTATGATCCGGACTAGTTTCTTATGAGTTTTATTTGTACTTTGAAGTTATATTTGTTAGATTTGAGTGTCCGGAGGTCATTTCACCCGAGGAGTCCATTTTAGAGTATCAGTTTGTCTTCTTTGAGGTAAGTATTTTGCCTAATCTTGTGTAGGGGAACTACCCCTTAGGATTGAGTCTTCTATGTTGATTGTAGTCAGTGTACGTGAGGTGACGAGTACATGCTCGGACTTATGTGGTGGAAATCGGCCTTTTAGGGTGTCTAGGTTCTTGTACTCATTGTATATATGGTTGTACTTGTATGATTACGTTTCTAAATTTCTACTTTCACCTTTACCTGCTAAATTAGAATTTATTTGCTTCATGATTCACTCTTATTGATATTTGATTCATGTGCCTTAATTGAGACTGTTATCCCATCCATTGCTATGTTGCCTTCTCCCTAACTGTTTATCCCTATTTGAAGTTGTAATTAGTCCATTTTGTAAATGTTCTCCCTTAATTAAAGTTATGGTGATCTTCTCACTACGCACCTTTGGTTGAATTATCTATATCTCCCTGTAATTATCCAACCTTAAAAGAAGCTTAGGGGCTCTATGCTTTAGTGGACTTACCTTCATTTGAAATTATTGGACTCGTGTTAGTTTTCTTGTTGTTGAACTGTACAGTGTGGGACTAATATTACATGCTATTTTCTTCCTTGTTGAGCTTTTCTTATCATGCCTAGTTTTCCTTATTGTGGTTCTTCCTTGTTAACTAGTTTTACTCTTTTTCTTTTGATCGAAGGTTCTTGAGTTGATTTATTTATCGTATCTTGTATTATTATCATTGTTGTTGTTGTACTTGTTGTGGTGATACACAAGGTTTCTGCCATGCAATTGTTGATATTGGGATTTGCACGAGGTTTCTGCCATGCTGTGATTATTATTTATATTGCACATGCAGCGTGAGAAGGCGGGATATGTATATGTGGGTTGCGCATGTGGCATGACGAGCTGAGAACATGATTATGCACGTGTGGCAAGACAAGGCGGGCATTTACCTTACTATTGTACACGTGGCGAGACAAGGTGGGCTATGTCAGGGATTGATTTGTGATGTATTGTGTTGACCTGGGGGCATTTTTGTTGTTGATAATTATGTAGTGTTACTATTATCGGTGTGAACTTTAGCTTGTGAAAGTTGTGAAGAAATATTCTGTGTGTTCTTTTCTTATGCTTACTAGTTGGTTTGAAACTATGTTAGGACACTTGCACAAGCATACACGTAGTTAAGCATTCTTATTGGCTAAGAGATTTTCTGGATATCGTTGAGTATAGATACCCTTATTGTATTTGCTTCTATATGAGAATGTCTCTATAGGCACGTGAGTCATCAGTGCGGTTATAAGGTGTTATGAGGGCACATGATTCCCAGTGTTAGGGTTCAGGTATTGAGACCCGTGATTTGTCCGAGGTTCGGTACCTCGTGGAGTTGACAAAAAAACCTGATATAAAAGAAGTTGTAATTGCTGAGTTATTACTTGTCCTTATTGTATATGTGATTCCGGATTTAGGTTGTGTTCTATTCACTCTTCTGTATTATTTTTATGGTATTCCGTTGATACTTTTTTGTTTCCTTTATTATTGCGATTTATGTATTGTTAACCATACTGCGTAGTTTTTATGTAGATATCATATTCTGTTGTTCCTATACTTATACTTGTTCAGTTTATTAGACCAGTGGGTGTCTTGACTGTTCCTCGTCACTACTTCATCGAGGTTAGTCTTGATACTTACTGGGCACCGCTGTGGTGTGTTCATGCTGTACTTCTGCACATTTTTGTGCAGATCCATGTATTACATAGCCAGTTGATCGTTAGCTAGCAGCGCGGATTGCTTTTGTGGAGATTCAAGGTAAAACATGTTGCAGCGTTTGCGGATTTCAGAGTTGTGAACACCCAATTTTTGCCCTACAAGGAAATTACTCCTAAAATAATCAAAAACAGTTTTAATAAATTTTAGGAACTTTTCTTTATTTAGTTGCATTCCATGCACGTTTAATAATTCGAAAATCATAAAATAAAATAAAAATCATAAAAAAAATGTTCGAATCTTGATTTCATTAGCATGTTAGATTTTAAACTTCTTTTTAGGATTTAATTTCATTGTAAATGCATCTTCTAAAAAATCAAAAATTGCATTCATAGATTAATTAATTAGTTAGTTGCATTAGTCCATCATTAGGTAAAATAAATAAACAGGTTAGCCAAAATTAGGATTTAAATTAAAAGTTGAGCCTAAAGTGGCTAAAAGAATGAGAAAAGAGGGGTGTCCAAATTGGGCCAAACCAGTGGCCCAGTATCCCAAATTCCGCCCCAAACCCGCCGGTCCAGAACCTGCGACCCGCCTACCAACCGTTCCCCCCATTAAAACATAACCTAAACCTAAATCGAGAGAGGACCCCCGCCCTAATCTGAAAAGAGGGGACAGTCGTCGTCGTCTTGCCTCATCTTCATCTTCTTCGCACCCCCCACCCAAACGACCCCCTGAACTTCATCTCCCTCTCATCTGATGGCGCACACACAATAGCGCTCTCAGTTTCCCTGTCATTCTCTCGCACACACCAGGAGACGGCCGAAGCATATTTAAATTTTTTAATCAAACAAGATCTGAAAATCAAAAGCTGAAAAATAAATAGAAAGAAACTGGAATTTTCGATAAAGATTTGAAGAAAAACGATTTCATAGTTGGATTTCTTGTCTCCTAAAATTTATACGAGCTATTCAAAGTTTCAAGTTGTTTGCATCGTCTTTTTCTGGGTTCGGGATATTTGAGTTGAAGAAACTCTTGTCCGCTGCTACGCTGTTGTTTCCGATTCTGCTGGCTCTCCTTTGACTAACAGTTGAGCATCAATTTGAGTTTATTTTGGCCATTATTTGGCTATTTTAAAGTCTTGTTATCGATTTCCAGTTATTAATCACTCTTCTGATTATGTATTCATCATTCGAATCAAATGACAACATGTTCGTTCTGGACTAACGTTATGTGAAACGTGAATCTTGTTCTTACATGTTAAATTTATGGTTGTTTGTTGTTGATTTTTACAAATTCCAAAAGGCTGTTGAACTCTAATACTTTTTTCTGCATTTAGGCAAGTTCTACATTATGTAATTATCCAAGCTTGAGTTAATGAATGAAAATCGGGTGTTTTGATTTCCTTATCACGTATTCGGTTTGTTTGGTTGCTACTAATATCCATGATTTTTCTTAAGTGTGTTTGATATTGCTTTATTAATATGTGTTGA
>ML327409.1:0-14953 GCA_005239505.1 Nicotiana paniculata
ATGCGCATAAAATGTAAGGTATATCACATGTTAAACTATGCAATTTAGTCTCGCATCAGTTATTATTTGAAACAGACAGAATCCTATAGACATGGTCACTAATGCACGTTGGGTTTAAAAATGTGTGGATCCTAGGACAGGATTTCTAATGCAGAATTAACGAAAAGGCCTATAAACATGATCTCTACTATGCGAGTGTAAAAAGTAAAGAACTAAAGAATCAAGAAATTCCTATAGGCAGGATCTCTAAACAAGTACTAGCAATCACATAACTCGATGAACATAATTAAACCTATATGTAGGATTTCTACCCAAGTTTAAAAAATAGAAGGAAACCCCCCCTATCTTTCACTAATCAACCCAAAATCTGTTATTACATAAATTATTACAACCCAGAATATCGAATGAATCACATAATGGTATCCATTACACTATAGGGAGCCTTCATAGGCCCAATATAAACATGGGGACGAGGACTTCCAACATAGCAACTTTGGAGAAATAATGATGATCCATCCATGGCACATTAAAAATTAGGTTTCCAGTGTGTCAAAGTTTCCAAGGGCCTCAGGGACCTAGGGCAATGCTCACACCAGAACCACATTCAGAAGGTAACATATAAAACATTGGAAAACCAGCCCCAATGTGTCAAAGTTCAAAGGAGTCTCAAGGACCCTAGGTAGTGCTCAAACTAGGGGTGGTTGAAAACCTAAATGATTAAGAGTAGGGCTTTTAAAACTAGTTCATAAAGGGTAGGGGTGCAAGTTTTTAAAAAATAGTTCAACTTCAAAAGCAAGAAAAATGCAGAATTGCAAACAGAACTACATCAAGAAGAAAACAAAGTTCATGTTCAACATGTAGTTCAAGCAGATAGTCATGTAATTAGGCTAAGTATTCATGCTAGTATTTAAAAAGTCATGGCTAAAACACATAAGCAATTAGGCTAAAAACTTTTGAATTAAACACAAATGACATATGAGTTAAGCAACAGACAAGTGATCACATGTTTACAGTACCTTGCAAGAAAACGGACTAAACCTTAATCTTAGGAGAGGATTCATGTTATTTGAAATAACTTAGTCTTAGGTTAACAATATCATCAAATTGTCATAGAAAGGGTAGAATCATGTTAGGAATTAAAATAGGCTAGTCAAACAAAGCATAGAGAATGGAATTGCAAAGGTTAGGGATACCAGTTGAGAAGAAAGCAAGTAAAGGTGCAATAGCAGTTAAACGCCAGAGTAATTTGGCCTTGGCTTTCAGCCGACCAAATAATAACCACTTAGTACATTGGTTTAAATAGTCTTAATGAGGTAGACAAATAAGGCATGCGAATAACTTCAGAATCAATTGGAGGTCGGTTCCAATCAATTAACATGATAAATCAGGCTAGTACAACTTAATTTAGGAAAATCATTATATGGAATCAATCAGTAATCAAGTACCAGATCAAATAAGGTAAGGAAATACTTCCAGAATCAATTAGAAGTCGACTCCAATCCATTAATAGAACATAATAGTATAAAATCGGGCCAGTACTATTCAAGTTAAGGAAAGTACTACACAGAGTCAATCAAATAGTCAAGATGCCGGATCAAAACATGGTAAGGAGTAATGAGAACAGGTAAATCGAACCAAATAAGGAAGTACCAATACTACACAAAAGGAAATACTAGAACTTTAGTAAAGATTTCAAAGTCTTTTTAGGGCAAATAAAAATTAGTCCATAATTAAAGGCAAGAATCACAAAGACAAATAAACAGAAACATTAAAGGAAAATAATTAAATATCGAAAAGCCCTAAATTTTAATATAAGTAAAATAGGCAGAAATATAAAGACATATAGACGAAAACAATTAGGGTAAGTAAAATTAGTTAGAAATAATAGATACACATAGATGAAACAACAAATTTGGTTCGTTTTGAAAATCAAAAACCCTAATTTTAGGGTAAATAAAATCAGTCAGAAACTATAAAACATAGAGATAGGGATACTGAAATACTAAAGAAAAAATGCCAAAAAATAAGAAATCGTTTAAGATCTTTACAAATCTGGACCCTAGTTTTAGGGTAAGTAAAAGATTCAACCAAAAATAGCCAGATTCATGAGTGAAAAGGTAAATAATAACATTAAAGCGAACCAGAATGAACCAAAAATCTGATTTGAACCAGAGATCCAAAACCTTAACTGGAAGATACGAAAAATATTCGTACTCACATGTATTGTGATGAATATAGACGAGAATAATAGTAATATAAGAGATTCTGGACCAGATCTGGTTCGAGTCTCTTGAGATACACTTGCCTTTTGAGGCAAATAAGTCAAGTAACATCAAAGACGGGTAGTAAGTAAGGAGGTAAGGCCAGATAAAGCAAGGAATCGGAGAATGATTCCATTTCTGGTAAGAGAAATGGTGAAGGCGGGCTAGGGTTGGTGAGGATTGAGGAGAGGATAGGATTAGAGCACGGCGTGTTGGGGAAATGATTTAGGGTTTAGGGGTGTTTGGTTAATTAAAAAGGGGTGAGTGATTAAGGGTCGTTGATCTTCTGAGATCAACGACCAGGATTAGAGCTTAGGCGGGTGCGTCTAATTTGGATGGGTATGGGTTTGGGCTAGGCCGGGCTGGTGTAGTGGGTATTGGGTAATTGGGCTGGGTAGGTCCAAGAATTAATTAGAAAGGGGCTATGTTTTAAATACCCACTTAAACTAATAAAATAATTTATAAAAAATAATTAATAGATGATAAAAATTCCATTAGTATATGAAAATGATTTAAAATAACTATTTAATATTATAAAAAAATAAAAAGTCATTTTCCGTGTAAATAAAGTAATTATGCATATATGGGCTATTATTGCAAAGTTATTGCAATTATAGCCTGAAGATATGAATATAATTAGGCATAAAATGGTTAAAGCTTAATATAAATATAAATGATAAAAATTAAGTAATAAATCATTATAAAATTATTTGTGATGCAATTAGTAATTATTTAGATAATAAATTCTGGAATAAATTGATTAAAAATCCTTTAAGATTACGAAAAATTATGGAAAAATACTGGTTAATGATCATGCACTATTTTGAAAGTATATATGTATTTTAAAATATATATATATATATATATATATATATATNGAAAAAATTAGGTATCAACAGCTGTCCATCTTCACCCGGGAAAGATGAAAGAGTTGTCGGGTAAAGATATGATGGCCAATTTTGACCGAATAGGGGATTTGAGAGATATAGGCCGCACTCCTATTTTTGAGCTGCCTACATATCCCTGGTTGTACAGGAATCAGGCCGTGTGTAGTTCTGGGTCCACCAGCGGAATAAACCGACGGAGTTGTCACAAGGACAGACAAAAGGTTTCGAATAGGATGAAATGGTTATGGTGAGTGGTCAGGTTTAAAATGATTTGAAGGAACTGTAGCGGGATTGCTCTTGTTGGGATAAAAGTTACTCACTAGGTCTCATTCAAATCAAAAGATATACCGCAAGCATATATGCATAAATTTGCGTAAATTTAGACATGATGCAAATTCCCTTCAGACCATGAAAACTGTCTTTAGATGATTGAGGATGACGTACTTAGACCATGACGTCCCAGGCCATGAATTGTGCGGTAAGGAATTTGCAGGCCATGACAATGGTGCCTCCGAACCATGACGCCTTTAAATAATGATGTGCAAGTTTGAGAGATCCTCAGGCCATGGCATGATGTCTTCTGATTATGAAGATTGGGCCTTCAGACTATAATGCCTTCAAACAAGTTGGCTATATTCAGCCTATGAGTTGCGGAGACATGATGCTAGAGGAAACAAGATAGAGCTTAGTCTTGTGCGATGTTAAGGGCAGATCTCAGCCCTATGCAAGAGAACAATGCAAGAGAGACAATGCTTAGTCTCATGCGAGATTCGGGGTAGTGCTTAGTCCCATGCAAAGGGAAGGCAGTGGTTATCCTTATGCAAGTGGAGAGGCGGGGCTTAGCCTTATGCAAAGTTCGGGATAATGCTTAGTCCCGTGAAAAGAGAAGGAAGTGCTTAGTCTTATGCAAATGGAGAGGCAGGGATTAGCCTCATGCAGGATTGACAGATCTTAGTCTCATGCAAAGAGAAGGCAGTTCTTAGCCTTATGCAAACACGGAGGCAGGGCTTAGCCTCATGTAAGTGATTTGAGACAGGGCTTAGTCTCATGCAAAGAGAAGGCAATGCTTAGCCTTATGCAAATGGAGAGGCGGGGCTTAGCCTCATGCAAGGTTTGGGACGGTGCTTAGTCTCATGCACAGTGAAGGCAGTGCTTAGCCTTATGAAAATAGGGAGGCAGGGCTTAGCCTCATGCAAGTGATTTGAGATAGAGCTTAGTCTCATGCAAAGAGAAGGTAGTGCTTAGCCTTATGCAAATAGGGAGGTAGGGCCTAGCCTCATGCAGGGATTGAGACAAAGCTTAGTCTCATGCAAGATTTGGGAAGTGCTTAGTCCCATGCAAAGAGAAGGCGGTGCTTAGCCTTATGCAAATAGGGAGGCAGGGCTTAGCCTCAGCAAATAGGGATGCACGGATTGAGGCAGAGCGTAGTCTCATGCAGATGTAAGAGTAAGAGTGAAGTATTCTTAACTGACAACGTGTTTTTGGCTTAGCAATTGTGTTGTCTCAATGATACTTATTATTCTTGCATCCAAAGAACAATTTATGAGTTTTGCGGGGGAGGTTGGTTCGTGCCTTTGCTTGTTTGATTTGCTCCGCTCTGTCTGAATATCCTGTTCAAGATTTTAGGGTAGCATTTGGCTAAAGCAAAGTTTCTTTCAAAAGCATGCGTGTATAATTTTCAAAGACATAGTGGTATGCAATTTAGATGTTAGTTAGATGAACCAGTAATTGTGACATTTTTAGAGACATTGCGACTTCCACTGTCATAGAATTTTGAGGGTCCTCCTCAAAATTCTTCCCCAGTTAGCTAAATGATCTTTCTGATTGCTCCATATGCTGCGGTTGGCTGAACTTGCTTCATAATTTTGAGGGTCCTCCTCAAAATTCTGCCCCAATTTCTGATTGTGGGGAAAATTGAAATTTCATTGAATTGTGACTGAACCCACAGGGCTGCGTACGTATCCCCTCTTAAATGGTAATCAGGTCGAGCGTAGTTCAATTTACATCATATGAAGAAGCATAAATAGTTTACGCATAGTATCTTTTGACTGCATCTGAATTGATGGGCTTTGGACAGATTTCTCCGTCCATCTCTACGAGTATGAGTGCTCCTCCTGTCAATACTATGTGAACCATGTAAGGACCTTGCCATTTGGGAGAGAACTTCCCTTTGTATTGATCTTGATGTGGAAAGATCCAATTTAGTACCAGCTGCCCCGGCGTGATCTGTCTTCGTTTGACCCTTTTATTGAAAGCCTTGGACATTTTATTCTGATAGAGCTGGCCATGACACACTGCATTCATCATCTTGCCATCTATGAGGGCTAATTCCTCATAGCGGCTCCTTATCTATTCTACATCGCTGAGTTTGGCTTCTTGTATGATTCTTAAAGAAGTAATTTCTACCTCGGCGGGAATGACAACTTCAGTACCATAAACCAGCAGACAGGGAGTTGCCCCGATTGATGTGCAGATTGTGGTACGGATCCCAGTAAGGCGAATGGTAATTTCTTGTTCCATTGCTTGTGATTCTCTACCATTTTCCTTAGTATTTTCTTGATGTTTTTGTTAGCAGCCTCTATGGCTCCATTCATTTGAGGCATGTATGCTATGGAATTCTTGTGCTTGATTTTGAAAGTTTTACACAAGGCTTTCATCAGATCACTGTTGACATTGGCGCCATTGTCAGTGATGATGGAATCTGGAACCCCAAATTGACAAACAATCCGGTCTTTGACAAAATCTGCGATGAAATTCTTGGTTACTGCTTTGTAAGATGCAGCTTTAACCCATTTGGGAAAGTAGTCGATGGCCACTAAAATGAACCGGTGCCCATTTGAAGCGGTGGGCTCAATTGATCCGATGACATCCATTCCCCAGGAAGCGAAAGGCCAAGGCGAGCTTGTTGTATTAAGCTCATTTGGCGGCACCTGTATCATGTTTGCATATATCTAGCATTGGTAGCATTTCTGAACGTACCGTATGCAGTCTGTTTCCACGGTCATCCAAAAGTATCTAGCCTTGAGTATCTTCTTGGCCATGATAAAGCCGTTCATATGTGGGTCATAGGTTCCGGCATGTATTTCCTCGAGCAATTTGGAAGCCTCTTTTGCGTCAACATACCTTAACAGTCCCAGATCAGGAGTTCTCCTGTACAGGCTTCCTCAGCTTTGGAAGAAGTGATTGGACAATCTCTGAAGGGTGCGTTTCTAAGTATGGGTTGCATGTTCCGGGTATTCTCCTTTTGCCAAGTACTCTTTGATGTCTAGGAACCATGGATTTCTGTCTGTTTCTTCTTCAACATGACCACGGTATGCCGGCTGATTATGGATCCTCACCGGAATGGGATCGATGAAATTCTTGTCTGGATGTTGTATCATTGATGACAAAGTGGCCAATGCGTCCGCGAATTCATTCTGAATAATGGGGACATGTCAGAATTCTATCTTTGTGAACCTCTTCTTCATTTTTTGTACATGATACATGTATGGCAGTATTTTGGAATTCTTGGTAGCCCATTCTCCTTGTACCTGATGTACCAGTAGGTCTGAATTGCTGATGACCAGCAGTTCCTCAATATTCGTATCAACAGCCAGGTTGAGCCCTAATACGCAGACTTCATATTCTGCCATGTTGTTAGTGCATGGGAATCTGAGTTTTGCAGACACCAGATAATGCTGACCGGTTTCTGATTCCAAGACGGCTCCGATACCCACTTCTTTAAAATTTTCTCCTCCGTCGAAAAATATCCTCCAACTGTCGTAGGCTTCCGCAATATCTTCCCATACAAACGAAACCTTCTCATCAGTAAAATACGTTTTTAGGGGTTCGTATTATCCTCCTATAGGATTCTCAACAAGATTATCTGTTAATGCTTGTCCCTTGACTGCTTTCTGAGTTAGATAGATAATGTCGAACTCACTCAGCAAGATTGTCTACTTGGCCAGCTTCCCAGTAGGGATGGGTTTCTGAAAGATGTACTTCAAGAGATCCATCCTTGATATGAGATATGTAGTATAGGCATAGAAGTAGTGCCTTAGATTTTGAGCTATCCAGGTTAGAACACAACAAGTGCGTTCCAGCAGAGAGTATCGTGCTTCATAAGGAGTGAACTTCTTGCTTAAGTAGTATATGGCCTGCTCCTTTCTTCCCGTTTTGTCATGTTGTCCAATAACGCAACCAAAGGCTCCATCTAACACTGCAAGGTAGAGTAGTAGTGGTTTACCAAGCTCTGGCGGAACTAAGACTGGTTGTGTGGACAAGTATTCCTTGGTTTTGTCAAAAGCCTTTTGAAAATCCTCGGTCCAACTGGTTACGGCTTCCTTCTTCAGCATTTTGAAAATCAGCTCACATATTACTTTGGATTGTGCTATGAAACGACTGATGTAGTTGAGACGTCCCAAGAAACTCATCACATCCTTCTTGCTTTTGGTGGTGCTAAGTCCTGGATGGATTTAACCTTTAAAGGGTCCAACTCTATTCCTCGGCGACTGACGATGAATCCCAATAGCTTTCCGGCAGTAACCCCGAATGCCCACTTTGCGGGATTTAGTTCAGGTTGTACTTCCGTAGCCGGTCAAATAATTTCCCCAAGTATGCTATGTGATTTGCGGCCTTCTTGGATTTAATGATGACATCATCCACATATACCTCTATTTCTTTATGTATCATGTCATGGAAAATAGTTGTCATGGCCCTCATGTAGGTGGCCCTATCATTCTTTAGACAGAATGGCATCATTTTGTAGCAGTATACTCCCCACGGTGTAATGAAGGTTGTTTTCTCGGCGTCTTCTTGGTCCATCCAAATCTTATGGTAGCCCGCGAAACAATCTACAAAGGACTGGAGTTCATGCTTGGCACTATTGTCGATCACAATGTGTATGTTTGGTAGCGGGAAATCATCCTTGGGATTGCTCTGTTTAGATCCCGATAATAAACATATACTCTGACTTTCCCATCTTTCTTTGGAACTGGTACAATATTGGCCAACCAAGTTGGGTGCTCAACTACTCTGAGGACCTTGGCTTTGATCTGTGTAGTGACTTCCCCCTTGATTTTCAGGCTCATGTCTGGCTTGAATTTCTTGAGTTTTTGCTTCACTGGCAGACACATTGGATTTGGAGGTAACTCTTGAGCCACTATGGATTTTCTCAACCCTGTCATATCGCCGTATGACCATGAAAAGATATCCTCATATTCTTTCAGGAACCGAGTGTATTCTTCTTTCTCTGACAGTGACAAATGGATGCTTATGCAGGTTTCCTTCACGGTTTCAGAATCTCCCAAGTTGACTATCTCGTTCTCGTCCATGTTGGACTTGGGTTGTTCTAAAAGTTCTCCAATTCTCTGAAAATTTCCTCAGGTATTATGTCCTCATCATCTATTTCTTCCGAGTCACTGTCCTTCTGTTGATTGCCTCATTACATGTCAAAGTCATTGGTTCATCAAGGTAAGAAATAGTAATGTTGTAGGGATAAGATATGAAAGAAAAAATAGTAATAATAAAACATCAAGTCATTTAAAATGTTAAACAAAATGATTTCAAATAAAGTTTTTCAAAACAGAACACTCAAAATATTATTTAAAACAAAATGCCAAAGAGGAAATCATTTTCAAAGGTAAACAATGCTATCAGCCTTGTTACCCCGAGACTCGTCGGGCCCTTGATGGTTTAGCGGTCCAGTTCTTGAGAGATGCTCCCTTCTCCATTGTTTGGATTATGAGGCCTTCTTCCTCCTCCTCCTCAACTATTACACAACAATCCATATCATCGTGTTCCAAGAACAAATTCCTCAATGCTGCCAAGGCTTCTTCTTCTTTTGATCCCCATATTGTATCGGCCTACTAGAAGGTTTGATTCAGGTGCGGCACGGGTTGCTCAAGAGGATATAATGGACCACGCCATGGTGGCGACCAATTTCGGTATTCTTGCCAGGTATACTGATATCCGAGCCCGAAGTTTGTGCCATGGAGCTTCACTTGTACTAGTTTGGAGATACATTGAAGCTTTTTACAAGCCCCTTACCTGGTTCATATCAGGACCATGCCAGTATGCTCTCTATTTTTCTACTCCACCTAACTTCCTTCTATTTTCTACCACTGGAACGGTCTGACTGGTGTAAATGGGGTTGTTCCCATCTCCATGGATGAGCACTTCTTGATGGTTCCATTCAACTTTTACCGCTTGGTGCAAAGTATATGCGATAGCTCCAGCGACATGTATCCAAGGCCGTCCCATCAGCAGATTGTAGGATGCAGATATGTCTAGTACCTAGAATTCAACATCGAACTGGGTAGGACCCATCTGCAAGCACAAATTAGTTTCTCCGATTGTGGCCCTTTGAGACCCATCAAACTCCTTCACATTCATAGTCCCTACTCGTATTTCATGTAGGCCCTTGCCCAACCTTTTCAGAGTTGTCAGGGGACAGATGTTGAGGCTGGACCCTCCGTCCATCAGAACTCTGGCAATGAACTTATCTTCATATTGCACTATGATTTGCAGTGCCCTGTTGTGGCTTAATCTTTCAGGTGGCAATTCGTCTTCATGTAAGGTGATCTTATGGCTTTCCAACACTTGTCCCACCATATTGTCCATTTCTCCGCTAGTAGTGTTGTTGGGAACATATGCTTCATTCAGTACTTTCATCAGAGCATTCCTGTGTGCTTCAAAATTTTGCAGCAACGACAAGATGGATATTTGGGCAGGAGTCTTGTTTAGGTGATCAACAACAGAATACTCCATTGCTTGTACTTTCCTCCAAAGGTCGTCCGGATCAGTTTCAACGACGGGTTGTTTGTTAGAAGCTTGCTTACTGGTCTCTCTCAAATGCTCAGGTGTGTAAATTCTTCTTGTTCTGGTCATTCTTGTGCAGCGCCAGACTCTTCCGTCTTTGCTTTCTCTTTTCTCCTAGCTTCGGCAACATAATCCCAAGGTACAACGTTGGAACTAAAAGGTGGTGCGGATGTCACCGTCACATTGAAAGTTGTGGATACTTCTACCTTAAACGGAGCAGGTGTAGCTGCAGGTGGTGTCACTTATACTTCAAAGGGAGTTGGTGCGGCTACCTCAACTTTGACTTGCGGCTGTACCTGTACCACAATGGGATTGAGCGTGACTACCGATTGATCCCTTAGGATCCCATCTTCATCAGTTTCTATTAAATTGACTCCTTCACCTCTATGATATGGGAGGGGTTTGTTGCGGACATTGGGTGTGGTTTCTTTTGCCTGTATGACCTTGGTATCAATCAGTGTTTGGATCTTATCTTTCAGGGTGCGGCATTCGTCAATAGTATGTCCCTTCATACCAGAATGGTACACACACGTCTTGTTTGGGTTGACCTATTGTGATGAA
This sequence comes from Nicotiana paniculata, assembly GCA_005239505.1. NCBI lineage: Eukaryota > Viridiplantae > Streptophyta > Magnoliopsida > Solanales > Solanaceae > Nicotiana > Nicotiana paniculata. The sequence continues at coordinate 10,508 of ML327409.1, forward strand.
TTTTCCATTGCCACGGTGGGAATATGGGTGACATATCCAGCATCTTTTAATCTTTCATACAATGTCGACGGGTTCGGCAATAGGGTTGTATTGTCTGGGTGGTTTGCGATCGAATTTAGGCCTGGGTTTTTGGTAATTTGGACGAGCTGGAAGTGAATGATAATAGGCAGGTTGGGTATTATAGGTGTTGTAAGCGGTAGCAGATTGAGGATATCTGGGAGGTGAAGGTTGGTATGTGGGTGGAGGTTTCTGGTACACAAATGGAGATTTCGGACCTTGGGCAACCATTACTGTTCCCACTTCTTTCTTCTTTGATATGCCACCTGATTGTAGTGCTTTATCGTGGCCTGCAGTGCCTCAAAATTTGTCACCATTCCACTTTTGATACCTTCCTCGATCCTTTCTCCGAGCTTGATGATATCGGAGAAGTTGTGATTCTCTATTACCATTAACCTTTCATAATATTGTGGATCCTGATCCCTGACAAAGAATTTATTCATCTGCTCTTCATCTAATGTCGGCCTGACCTTCGCTGCTTCTGACGTCCATCGAGTAACATACTCGCGGAAAGTCTCAGTGGGCTTCTTCTTGAGATGCTGGATATAGAAGACGTCTGGTACATTTTCCATGTTGAATCTGATCTATCCATGAAATCTGATGCCATGCTTACCTAATTAGCCCATTTCTTGGGATTTTGACTTATGTACCAAGATAGGGCGTCTCCAGTGAGGCTTCTCATGAATAGTTTCATGTGATCTTTTCATCCTTTTCGACCCCTACGAGTTTGTCACAGTAAGTCCACAAATGAACCTTTGGGTCACCCATTCCATCAAACATTTCAAACATAGGAGTTTTGTAACCCTCCGGTAGTTCCACATCTGGCTGAATGCACAAATCCTCATAATTCAAACCTTCGATTCCTTTGCCTCCTTCAACACCCTAAACTCGGCTTGTGAGTTTCTTGAGCTCTTTATTAATAAGTAGGTACTTTTAGGTGGATTCCAGTGTATATGAGATTGGTTGAGTAGAGTGGGGTAAGGTTGCCACGTATATGGGGTTGTTTTGGTGAAGGCTAGTAGTTTGGGTATAATGGTGATCATTGGTTGAATTTTGGGGATCGAGGATAGGTTGTGGGGTATTCTGAGGAGTGTGGTAAGTGGTTTGCAGATATTGAGTTGGGAGATGCTGATGTTGAGACGGTGTAGGTATGGGTAAAGGGTTTTGAGGAGGGGTTGTATATTAGTGGGGTGCGGAGGAATCTGCGGGCGTTGGTTGGGTGTATTCTGAGGAGGTGCCAGGTTTTGGGCATTTGGATGGTTGATATATGGGACTTTTAGTGTGAGGGAGAGATTTTCCAAATTATGGACCTGCTCAAGCTCACCCTGTAGTTCAAGTATTTTCTTTTCAAGCCGCAGAACCAAGTCATTTGGTGCCGGAGTACTCCGACCATCAAAAGTTTCCTCATTTTCAACATGTGCGGTGTTGTCGCCACTCATATTATCCATCTTAGCTTTCCCTTTGCATTTTGATGCACTTGGATGAGGAGGAGGTGGAGAGCCTCTAGATCTTGTGTGATATGCTGATGATGCCAGTATGCATGAACTAACCTTAAGGGATGGGAATAATCAAAAAGAAAGAAAAACAAAAGGTAATCAAGTTAGTGAGAGTTCTGAAAAATGTTTGCAGTATTTAAACACATATTGCAGGAATATAAATTCGCGTCCTAATTTGGGAGCCTCGTTGTGCCCGAGGTAGGCCTAGCGACAAGTAGATTTGGAGAATTTAAATGCCAATAATTGCCTCATTTAATTAATGCGATAAACAAGATGAATCTAAAACGACAATAACGAGTAATTCATTAGTGGCATTTGGCCTTATTACATTTGAAAAGAAAAACAAATAAGCCTAATCTACTTGGTACCAGAAGAACCTTCTCCAGGCCTGGTTCTCTTGGCTCCATCGATCAAGTTCCCTAGGTCGCGCATGTCCAGCAGCAGGTACGCCCTAGCGAGATTTCCTCCTTCGATACCTTCAGTATTCTGGAAGTCTATGACTCGTTTCCTTATCTCCCCTTCCAACTCCATCAGACCCTGCTCCAGATATTCTAGCCTTCCATTCGATCTGGTAGCCATTTCTCTCCATTCATTGATTAATTCCATATCATTCTTATTTTGTTCCAGATGCTCAGCCTCGGACTCGCGAACCCTTTTGCGTAGTTTGTTATACTTCACCTGTGCTTCGGCAACTTCATCTATGACTCTGTTTCCTCGGCCAACCCTTAGCTCAACTATTCCTGCTATGCAGTCCTCTAACCATGATGGGTAAAAGTACACATGCCCTGCGTGATATTGATCCGGCTCGATGGTGTCCCTTTCCACAATAATCTTCAAGTGCCACATATGTGGAGCTTCACATTTATATGGGATGTCGTCATCTTGAAAATTCGCCTTGTAGTGACTTATTTTGGAGGCTCGTGGTATTATCTGTTTTTTACTGGCTTTCCTCATGACCCTGATAGGAACATAGGGATGTATACCTCTTAACCCGTTCAACACCAAGTGTTGATCGTCCCTAGATCGGATGATGAACTCATTGGCGGGGAACCACTCGAACATCCAATGAACCTGGTCCTCAGTCAAGTTGTCAAAAAATTGCACCCATTCCGTAGCACTCTCCGGTTGAGCAAACCTGTCTGGGATAAATGTCATTCTCTTGGGGTGATGAAAGGCTATGTGATCATTCCACGGCCTTCGCAGAAACTCTTGGCGGTATTGACCTCTCTAGTAATGTTCTAGCAACCAAATTTGTAGTAGCAAATTACAACCTTCGAAGTATTTGAACCCCTTCTGGCAGCAATCCAAGGCCTGATATATGTCTGCTATAATCATAGGGACAATAATATATGTTTGTCCCTAGATTCCCCGCATTAAAGATTTGGTTACCATGGACAGTCTGGTGTGAACCCTGTCTTTGTTTCTCGGAAACACTATCATACCCAAGAAGCAGATGATAAACACGAAAACCCTGTGATGAATCCAACCCAAGGAAGTGATAGAGAACTCGTCATGGAAGATACTGTAGGATTTGCTGTGACCGTATCGTTCATAGAAGAAGTCAAAGGGTACATAGGACTTCTTTAGACACACCAAGACGTCATTCTTTTACAAACCCATCATTTTCAGAAACCCCCTTTTAGTGCGATTTTCCGGCACCAATAAACCGGGACTGTCCCAAGGTAGTCCAGCAAATCCCCCTATTTCCTCCAAAAGAGGGGTCATTTATATGTTGCCAAAATGGAATATGGCTCTTTCTCCGTCCCAGAACATAGTAACAGCTTCAATCAACATGTTATTTGGTTAGATTTCTAATAAGGAAGGTAGGTTTCCAAGGACTCTTTTCACATGGTTTTTATCACTTGACGGAATGTCTTCCCAAACATCTAGCAACAATGGTGGTATGTTACGGACCATGCCGAACCTGGGGACATCGAGACTCATTTTCTGCAAAACAAATAGAGTTAGACCCTTTCCCCCTCCAAATTCGACTATTTATACATTAACGATTAGCATATTGGCACTTATTTCTCGAAACTAATGCATAGATCGTGGTTGCATCCGTTGGGATTATGGAAACCCCGGTAGAATTTGGACAAGGCTTTTCTTAAAGGGTTATTATATGGACAACATATTAACCCAGGCTAGGTTTGACCATGAGGCATGTACAGTTATAATCAGAGTAAGGTTTCTATAGAAATCTAGCCTGGTACCATCAAGCGGACGACTTGAGGGGGAAAGGCATGGAATCATCGACTGCACCGCTGATCGACTAGTTTTACCGCAAATAAGCCTTTCCAAATTCAAACAGGGTGATATAGGAAAAGCGCAAACACTCATCAAGCGTTGTTATGGTATTAATTACGCACGAGTGGAATATGATGTTGAGCATTATTTATGCGACAGAAAATAGCATGTTGTCACGTATTTGCACGATGGAAAAATGATAAATGCGGTATTTAATAATTGTTTAGGCAGTTAAGAATTAAAACAAAGAGACAAGTCAATTTCCACAGTAAAGAGTAATAAAACAAGAAAGAGAAATAGTAAATAACTGAAGATAGGCAAATAAATTTGCATAAAGTGGGGAGGGGAAGGGGTATTCAAGTATTAACGGAATAATAAAGACATGTTTAAATACTAATTCACAAAATCAAGTTCGTAATGGTAAGAGCCTAGAAATATCCCCAGCAGAGTCGCTTTGCTTTCGCGCCCCCTTTTTCTCGCGAAATCGGGTTTCGACATTTCTGGGACAACTCCTTCTTTTTGGGATTGGGTAAGAGATTGGAAGAGTCGCCACCTAACGGATTAAGGTGCGTTAGGGCACCTGGAGCAATTAACTCATAAACTAGTTTGCATCACCAGAGATCGGGTAAGGGCTCAAATTACCTCG